>UCOM01000391.1:0-84420 GCA_900474385.1 Ormyrus pomaceus
CTCTCTCTCTCTCTCTCTCTCTCTCTCTCTCTCTCTCTCTCTCTCTCTCTCTCTCTCTCTCTCTCTCTCTCTCTCTCATTGCGTGTATTTTCCGCAGGCGAATTTCTAAATGACGATATTGTGGGTGGCATGAATTATTTCTTCTTGACAGTGTCAGTGGCGAGTCTCGCTTATCGTTTTGACACTCTGCAGCTGATGCTCCAGCTTCTTCTTTTCCTTATTCTCCTTCTTCTCCTTGAGCTCGTTGTCCTTTTCCGGATTGTCCCAGGGCTGTCGCTGGCCCGAGCCGAATATTATGTAGAACGTCGCGCACAGCACGTATACGGCTGCAGACAGCACAAAGACTATCCTCCACTTGGCCTGAGTGGGCTGAAAGAAGAATGGCAGTTTTGTTTTTAGATGAGTGAGACGGAGAGGCTGACCGGAAGCTTCAGTAGAAACATATACGTGTTTTGACGGTTGTTACGTTTTAATAATAGAATCATTAAGCATTTGAAACTTTGACTCGATGTTGCAGACTAATGCTAACGGATGCGCGATCTCAATTATTTTCGAAACGCGCGGAAATCGAATAAAAAATAAAAAGGCACAAACAAGCGTTTGGACAAGACAAGAAGATAAGCCAAGAAAGGAATTAAAAAAAAACAAAAAAAAAAGTAGTTTCGAATATTAATGTCATCACGCTTTATTTAGCGATTTGGAAAAACTGGTTTTTACCTCTTTTAAGCAGTTAGGTACCTCAACCTTCAAGAAATCATTGAAAACTAATTTCGTATATACATTTTCTTGAAAACATAATATAAATTTTATTTTTTTATTTTGATATGTTTAATATTTTAAAAATTGTATTAGATTATAAAAAAACTTTTAAATAAAAAATTCAAAGTAATATTTTATAATATAAATATTTTTTATCTATTATTTAAAAGGTAACATCTCTAGTTCAAAAAGTTTTCTCAAGTCCGAATTTTTTCTTATTTAATCTGCGAGTTGCTAAAAAATAATTATATTTGAAACGAATATTTGATACCAAAATTTTTCCTTAAATTGTTAAGAAACTACTTAAAACAACTTATAAATTCAAGGTTGCTCGTTATCTAAAGCGGATTGATAACCGAACACAGCAGCACGTGAATAATATTTTTAAAATTTTAACAATAAAACGACTAATTAAAAACTCACCGTTCCAACGATGATGTATCCAGCAGTGATGGGCGCGAGCAGTCCAGCAAGATTAGCGAGGCAGTTAGTGAAGGACATAAGGACACCGGCAAACCTCGGAGAGATGTCGAGGTGATTGACCTTAAAGCCAGAATAGATTCCACCATTGAGGCCAACGCCGATGGTAAGTAGCGAGACCGTCAGCCAAGGATTGCAGCCCGTGTAGGATGCTGCAACCAGAGCAATCGCCGGCCCAAATTGACCTATTCCGTTGACAATTTTGCGGGTTATCGTATGGTTGAAGCGCCCGCTCGAAATCATCCAGTCGGCCACGTGAGAGATGAGCATCGAGACAATCCACATCGCCAAGTACGGCAGCGCCGACACTAATCCATTCTGTAACAAATTTTTGTTGATGAAATTTTTTTTATATTTGGGTTGCTCTTTTATTAAATTGTAAATTTATTAAATTTTTCATAGTTAAGAAAAATTCACTTCTATGTATTGCCATTAATGAAAGTATTTTTACTTCGCAAAGGTAACGTTCGATTAATGTATTTTATCTAACTCCTGTACATGTTAATTTTATCGTACACCACATCAGCAAACAATAGCAATACAGGTAATTATATATGCAAGTTCTTAATTTATTACTTCACGAGTTTTAAAAACGAAACTTAGTGTTAACCGCTTTATAATTTTCAAATGAATGCTTGCAAAACCTTTCCGATCTTTTTTAACATTTTTTAAATAGAAATGTAAATTTTAAACGATTTTTCTTGGAATTTAAAAACTGCTCTCTATCATTACTTTATTCTATCCTACAATTTTAATGTTATTAAAGCAAAAAAATAGTTTTAAAAAGTAACTGTCGAGAATACTCTACTTACAGTTACATAAAGTCAAAAAAAAAGTTGTTAATAGTAGGATGGGTGTACACACTTCTGAAAATAATATTTCTTGCACAACTATATTTCAAGTTTACTAATTACAAAACGTATAGAGAGTATTTTTAAAATCTTTTTCAAAATAGAAGCTGATATTGTACAAAATTAAAGAAAAAATTTTAAAAAATGAAAAGAAATATTAAAACTATTCAAAATTTTCTTTAACAGTTAAACAAAAGTTTTAGAAAGTAATAAACTGGTCCTTTTAACATTTCATTTCATGTAAAATATATGTATTTACAAGATATTTATCTTAGTTAATAATTAATTTTAATAATTTAATTATTACATTACGTAAAGAAAAAATAAAAATTTCAAAAACATTCAGGGAAAAATAATCGAGGTATTTAACAAAGATTTAATACAGAATTCGTGCGAAAACAAGAAGAGCTATTGTATGTGATAATAGCGAATTACAGTAAGATTAGAGGATTTATTGCGGACCGGAAATGCATCATGATTACATAACATCGCTCGGTTAATTAACGTTTCGCTTTTATGCGAAATTCGAAAGCAAAAAGCTTCAGAGGCAAAATGAAAAAACTTTTTGTAAGAATGCTAAACTCCACATGATGATGCAATGTAATATGTTGTTTAATAATATTCAAGTTTCTATGCAACAAAAAGTTCGTCAAAAAAAGATTTATCTCTGTACGTCTGTGATGCAAGAATTTTTAACTTTAAAGATATTTTAATTTGCAATAAATAATAGTTGAGTATTGTCGAGTAATGATGATAATTTACTTTTAAAGTAGTGACATATTTTTAAAGCTACTCGGACGATTTATTCATCTAACAAGAACGCTAACGAACTAATTGGCAATTTAGGGGCGCACATGTATTACAATTGCGTTTGTTTGATTACTAAGCGCAATTTTGTACATAAGGCATAGTCATTCAATTTTTTAATGTAAAAATTGTTATAAGCGTTACTTCCATTGTTTTTTAAATAATAAAACAATGATTATGCAAAAATTGAATGTTTGTCGTGAAATTTTTTTCAAAGTAAATTTGAATTAATTGCTCAATTAGGTAAACTATCAACTTCTTGTTTACTAATTAATTATACTTTCAAAAATGAATGATGATATTGATTTAAGATTTCGTGACTCTCGAGTGATTTAAAAAACCGAATCATGAGCAAATAAGCTGCTTATAGAATGTCTGGCACCTGCAAAGTGCCATTGAACCATAATAGATTAATATCGGTTTTAATATCAACTAAGTAGAGGAACCTGTGTTGACAGAAAAAATGTATTACAACAGCTACTTCACTTGGAGTAATTCTTTTTCAATTGCTGATTAATGTTACAGAGCTACAAATTAAATCATCAAACCTCTGTGTCTCTTCTTCAATCTAATCTATCCCACATCCATTTATAATTAGCTATACTTTTTTAATTTTCATTTTCACTATGTCAGAGATAAAATTCTTCACGATTGCATTCCTTCTAATCATTAAAGAACTAACAGAAGAATGTTATACTGCACTTTTTCAGTATATCGCGTTGCTCACGCATTTATACAAAGATAAAAAAATCCCAATCAGTCTAGCACTAACTATCAATTATCCAATCGATAATCGAAAGCAGATAAGGCTCCGCGTCAAGGATGTACTCACCGATTTGATGTCGAAGTGGAGGATCTGTTTCATAAAGGTAGGCAGCTCTGTCATGAGAGTCTCGTACCCATAATTCTGTCCCATGTGGGCCATGAGAATTGCCCAGAAGGGTAATGAGGTAAAAATTGACTTCCAAGGCACGGGCGGTGACTGCGGATCAGAAAAGCAAACATTGCACGATTAATAGCGGCAACAAGTGTTCGCGGCGTGAGTCACTCGCGGAAAGAATGATTTCGCAAAATTGCCAGCTCGCGCTTTCGAGATAGCAAATGGGGAAATTACCGATGCGCCGGCGTTGCCCCAAAGCGCGCTGAGGATGTACTTCTTCTCATCCTCGTGGATGCGGGGATGAACTTCAGGATCCTCGTAGACCATGATAAGGAAGGCGATGCACCAGATGGTACCGACGGTACCGAATACGTAGAAGATCGAAGGCCAGCCTCCGGAGAAGCCGTAATCGGACAGCAGACCGCTCAACGGCATTGATATGACAGTTCCAAATTGGGCCCCTGAAAATCAAAATGTCAGCATTCAGTACAGTTGCCGGGTTTCACAAATTGCGTTAGGATGTATCTCAGCTGTCTACTTTGAGTAAACAGCGTTTCTTTTTTCCTCTATTTGACTTTGAATTTTTTAAAAGAACGAAATATAGAACAGTTTGAAAAGTTTTCCATGGAATAATTGGTATGTGACTGGCAGACAATGTGTATTGTTTGATTTTCATCACTTATTGTTTTTAATAATAGGATATTTTGAATTGGATGTAATTGAGTCAATCAATGCACATGAATAACAAACACAAATCCTTTTCTATAGTTGTTCAAAGCTCTTATTAAGACAATTAACTAGTAGGTATATCTGCAAACTACAAATTTTACTCTTTTAGATCTACTGATCAATGCTTACACAGCAACCTTTTGATAAAAAAAAAATTGTGCGTAAAATGCTGATACCTACAAACTTGATATGGGATTGGCAAACAGTTTTTTATACTCAGTTTTTGCTTTTGAGATACATCCTCTATTGAGAGCATCAGCATTTGTATTTGTATTCACCGGCGTAGACAAAGGCACCCATCCTGCTCCTCTCGTTAGGTGGTATCCACTTGGCCAGCATAGCGTGCGTGCAAGGCACGATGGGACCCTGCAATAGGGATAATCCATTCCTAGGGGGAGGAAATACAGCCCAACAATCAAAAAAGCGTTCACACTCTCATCTCGAGTTCTTTAAATGACCAAATACTCGTTTACCAAGATAAACAAAAAGAGAAAAAGGCCGGCAAACTATCTCGCTTTCTTTCTCACAGACAATCTAGTTGGGTAAGAGAGAAGAGGGTGTCTCCCATACAGAATCAAAGGAAGAAAAGACAGACACGTAGAGCAGAGTACTTACCTCACCAAGTCCTTGAATGAAGCGCACCAACATAAGCCAGTAGTATCCCCATTCGGCAGAGATGGGCACCAACAGCCCGAACACAGAGTTGATCAGCATACCTACACCTAGGAAGTACTTTGAGCCATATCTCTTGGCCAGTATGCCAAAGGGGATCTGCGTGAGCACATAACCATAGAAGAAAGAGCTAAGCAGGTATCCTTGCAGGGTAGAATCCCAGACAAATTCTCCATCACTGCTGCTGCTGGCATGATGGCTCGACACGCTATCGTTGCCGGTGTGTCCGCACTCATTGGTCACCACGTCGTGTTCGTCCTTGCTGATGATAGCCGTGTGGTTGACCATCGCCACGATTGCCACCGACATGTTCGTACGCATGACGTAGGCATTGGCCATGCCCAGGAAGAGCATGAACGTCACCACATGACGAGTGCCGATCCATGCTGCAACAGAGCACAGGTAGCTCGTTATTTACGTAACGGCAGGTCATGCCGCCGGCAAAATTGCAGCCGGCAGTTCAAAGTTCGAGGCCGCAAAGAGAGTGCAAGGAGCGCCGCCACATATACACGGAGACAGCCGGCGAGCACGTGGCCAGCGGCTGATATCCTCTCTCTCTTTAGGCCCCCTCTCCCCGCGCTAAGGCGATCTGCCTTTCGCCGAGGACTTCCCCTCGTCGCGAGAAAAAGGATCGGCCGCGCGTGCACTTGAACTCTGGGGGAAGGTCGCGCTGCGGAAATAGTACCTCGGCGTGGGCTATCGGGGGCGCCGGATCTCACGCGGTCCGCCTCGTCCAGGCCCGGCTGCTCCCAGACCAGCACGTGACCGTTGCCGTTGCTGCCACCGGCGCTGGTGCTCATGATCGTAGCGAGTATCGAGGGGACACTGCCGCTCCGCTGCTCTTTTCCGTGCACAGACAGGTCGCGCTCGCGCGAGCGCGTTACGAGTTCTTTGGCGACGGCTCGACCGCCGGAGCTGCACTAGAGAGTCGTCGTCGACGCGCGCCACCCGCGGCTACCAGCGACTGCTGATGCTTTTTTTTTCGTAACCTATACGTACGGCACGAAGAGCGCGCAGCCAACGAAAATTGCGCATAGACCGACAAAGGGGGAGAGCACGTGTGCGACCCGCGCTTAATATCGCTGGCGCCGCCTGCCGGACGTGCCGCTGACGAGCAGACGGAAGACGAGACGAGGAGGATTCCGATCGCCTTCGCCGACGACGACCGACGACGAAATTAGGAAGAGTCCGACTAACGGCGAGTTTACCCCGCCGAGCCCTGATAGGAGCTCCCGACTGCTGATTACGGCGCCGTTCGCTGAGGCAGAGCCAAGTGCTGCTGCGGGAACGTGACTCCTCAAAAATACACCGCCGATTGAGTAATACCGGCGGAAGCACGCGTACGGAGGAAAGCTTCGCGTGAACGAGACGCAATTTCATTGTCGCGCCGAGCCTCTTCTATTCGTACAAACGGCTCTTTTCACCTCAACGCTTTTCCTCTAAAAATAATGCGGGCTATAATTAGCCGAGTTGCGACTTATGGCTTTCCCGTCTGAAAAATTCGGTCCGATTTGCGAAAGTCACCTTGTGCGAGGCTGATTTTCGCGGAGCCTCGATCTAAATTTACGAAAAAAATTTTAGCTTGTTAGAGTCCGGCTGCACGTGACGTTCCGCCTCGTTATCGCCGCTGCGCTTGAAAGGTGCCGCGCTTCGCGAAATGACGTCAGACAATTTTTAGAATGACTCGTGTGTTCGCATTGCAAAAATTCTGTAATTCTTACAAGCGCGCCTGTATAGTCGGGATGACTGCACGGACTACGTAATAACGCTGCTCTTACGATTATTCGTATAAGTATATTTAGAGTTTGTTTAAATTTAGTTGTGCGCTTTTAAAAGCGTTATAAAACATTCGGTCTGCCCGCCGGGGTATTTAAATTTCTAGACATCTGAAAACCGAGTGTTTTGCGTTGAAAGATGCGACTACTATTTCCTCTCTAATAAATAAACAAAGAGTCGTTGTTCTTTAAACAAATTGAAATTAATTCTATTCTAATTCTCAATTACATTGTAGCATCAAATTTAGAAACCGTTAAAACATTCTTTTCTCTTTTACATATTCAAAAGAATTAAACGTCTACTTCGACTTTCAAAAATCTCATGAATATTCCAGGAGTCTATTATAATCCCACATCCAAGTTTTAAGTATTACGCTTAAATTTATTCGAGCCTTTCCGCATCTGGGGCTTCAAAGGAAAGAATTTTCGAAAAAAGGGGAGCAAGAACGCGGTCGAGCGGATGTGCATCGCGAACCCCTAATCGAACCTATACCGGGAAAGAGCCGAACCTGAGCCGACATCGATAATATCAGAAAATCTCCGGGGGGCTGTCACTTGCGTATAGATATCGCCGCTATTTTTAAAACGCGTCGAGAGCTCATGGAAGAGCGAGCTTGAGAGTGAACACGTGCGCGTCACGAGAGTGGAAATACCACCTACGGAAAACAATGCACGATAGGAATCTACCATCTAAAGTAAGCGCGACCTTCTCGGGAAAGGCCAAAAATGCAGCGGGGTTTATCTGTCGCGAGAACTAATTGGGATTCTCGGAAGGCGCTCTCGGCTTTTAGCGTACTTTTTGGAAACTGGGGAATTCTGAAAGCTTGTGATGGATTAGCTGCTTTAGAGTAGAAAATTAATAAGGTATGTGAGATCGTTTCGAATGGAGCTTATCTGCTAGAAATTGAGTTTCCTCGAATTACTATCTTTTGTGTGTTTTTCGTAACTTTAACTTTTGTTTTACATTGTTTTAGTAAAGTGGCTTGAAGCAGTTTACGGACGATGTTTTTGGACACTTTTCAAAAGATAATTACCCGAAATAACTTAATTTCTTTTAAATTTAATTATTACGCAAGAATAGTTGTTTGTTTCTATTTTAATATCATGCGTATTTATAAATTAATCGATTAGCTTTAATTAGATATAATAAATAAAAAAGTGCTCTTCATAAATGCAGTATTATTGATTTGTTCTTAAAATTTCATAAATTATAAAAAGGAAAAATTATGCAATTTCTCAAATGACTCATCAAAACTCACCGATGATAAATACTTATTAAAAACGTCTTAATTCTAAAAATACAAAAGCTATTTTTACTTCTCGTCGATAAAAAAAAAGAAAAACTTTTTCAGGTCTTCCCATTAACTGGAAAAAGAATCTAAACTACCAGCTCATCCGTTGTGCATAATTCAATAATCGTCCGTTCACAAAAAGCGCCCACCGAACGCCAGCACCTGTTTAACGAAGTATATATACCGGCTTCGCTTACTCAGCTAAAAAAGCAAGAGCCTGCCGCGGTGGCTAAAAATCCACTCAGCGCCATCTCTCGATTTTCCGAAATTCTTGCATAACGCATTCCTTCCAGCTCGCCGGGCTGCATTGCATTCTCTCCCTCCTGCTCGTTCGCGGCTTTAAAAGAAAAGACCGCTGCAGCCACACACACGGCAGCGCCGCGGCGACATTGAGCGCGAGCTTGGCTTCCTGGCACGTTTTTCCGGCAGGCGCGCTAATAATACTCGACTGCGCCTGCGCAGTTTTTCCATGGAGGAAGAAGTTTCCGGAGCGCGCGCAAGGAGGCCACGGGTAATTGAATTTAATCTGCGAAAGTAGGATGTGGACGATTTGCTGATTGTCGCGGCGCGCATCGACTTTCGCTTGCTTCGGAGTAGTGGGCAAAAGCAGCGAGGAGAGAAGGTCGCCGTAAGAAGTCTGCGCGCGAGTCTGGGATTCTGGGCTCGCTGCGGACGACGCGCCGAGCGCGATTAGCTGAATTTTGCCGGGGTTTTTTTTTTTTTTTTTTAATGCCGATTACACGTAGCGCTTATAGTGTGGATTATTTTACGATCGATTTATCTTCATGAATCATAAAAAAGCTTAATTGCGCAATGTATTTAATCTCTTGTAATTTTAAATTGGCTTAATAAATTAAAAAGTCGTTTAAGAAGTTGAGTACGTAAGTTTAGTTTTGATAAATACTTAATTTCTACAGTCTCGTATTTTCATTTAACTAAATGGGCAGTTGCTTAAATAAAATGAAAGAAATTATATTTATGGAACACTTCCTGAAAAGTATTTACTTAAATAGACTTCAATAAATTAATATCACGATTTAACTGTCTGATAGAATTAACGTTAAGCTCCGAAATGTGTTAGATAATTTAAGCACACTTCTGACTATTTAAGAAACAATTATATGTGCTTAGTCATCTCTTTGTCTTTGATCTCGCTGAATTACAGCCGCTATATATTCGCGCCGCATTATCTGCATAAGTAATTCTTCAGTATTTGAAGTTTCTCTTTTGTGCAACATTGAAATCATACAAAGCTGATTGATTTTCTTTTATTTTTTTAACTTTCAATAACGCGTTAAAAAAAATATAACAATAATTATAAAAAAAAAAAAAACAAAAAAAACACAAAGCCTATACTTTTACAAGAAAAAAAAACCAGGAAAAAAACGAAAACAAGAATTCGAATCGAAACCGTTCTTGGAATATAACGCAAAAGTTTACGTCCGTTCAAATTCCGAGCACACCTTTTTTCGGAATGCGTACCTGCCGCGCTTACAGAAATGTGGAAAGCGTCATTTTGAGGAACTTTCGCACGCGCGCCGAAAATCCGAGCGGTGAACTCGAATAGCTACAAAAAAGAGGGGCTGCAACGAGACCAACCTGTTGAATTCCTCGGCGAGGTCGAGAAAAGGCTTGTTTTCCTTTTTCAGCACCTTCTTTAGATGTTTGCAAAATGTCGGCTGTACTGCATTTTTCTCGTATTTTTTCTGTTATAATTATTGTTGTATTTTACTTTAATAATTATCAATTTATATAAATAATAAATTAATAAAAAAATATTATTTCAGCTCGAGGAATAATCGAATAACAAATTATTAAAAGAAAAAATAAGCACAAAACTAAAAAAAAAAAAAAACAATTTCAAACAATACGCACTAAGTTTGCAAATAATGATCTAACAAAATATTTAGAAAATAACTGAATGCACTGTGATCTTAATATGCATAACGCGTCCAACCGAGCTCAATACATTAATAAATATTGCATCATTACGAAAGCAATTCGCTTTCTTCGCCGGGAGCTTAACGCCTCATCGAATGCAAATAAGCCACCGATACTGTAAACACAACATCCTGCCAAATAACTCCCAAGAATTAATCGATAACAAACGAGTGTCCCTCCTAACCCATCGCTATTATTAACCACACCTCGCCCATCCGCAGCCCGATGATCCATCGATTCCGGAAACGCGGCAGAAAAAAGGATCTCGGAACGCGCGGTCGTTTCGCTTCCAGGCAGGGCCTCTCTCGATACGTACAAAAGACACACACACACACACACACACAGCGCTCTCGCTCTTCGGGGGGTAAACGAACCGTGTCAAGGCGCTCTGAAAATACAATAATGGACTCTCTCGCTTCCCGAGTCGTCACGACTGAGTAGCGGCGGCCGATCGGCGCCGATATTCAGGGTCGCCTCTCTCAAGGGTCGATCTCGCTCGTTTCCTCTTCTTTCCGGCCCGATCGCTACAATATCGTACGTATATGTGTGTCACGCGCGCGCGCGGACGAGCCGATCATCGGTTTGTTTGCGCTGCCGGCGCAAGCGGAGGGTATTGCGCAAGTAGGTATACGAGGAGCGCAAGCGGGCTTTTGTCAGGTGAGAGAAGCCGTGATTCGCGGTGATTGATACTGCCTTCGCCGCTGGTTCACGTTTTTATTGTGCGCCAGTTTAGATTTGATTATTCTATTTGGAGGAGTTGGATTTTCATTCGCGGTGTTTGCTGATTTTATATTGTATCTTTGCGGTAGTTAGTGCCTGGCTTTGGAAACTGGGTTGTTTTGCAAAATAAAGCGCGGTAAATCTTTGTTAATTAGTGTTAAAATCGCCAAGAGTAAAATCTAATTTCTTAAAATAGATATTATTCAAATTCATTGTGTCACTCGTTCGCTTCTATAAAAAAAAAATTGAGCCAATTATCGCAAGAAAATCTCGCCGCTCTTAACAGCGCAAACAATTCGCGGCTATTTCTTTTCAATTTTCCAACCTCGGGGACTAAAATTTTTCCGGAGATCAGCCTTCAACGCCGCGAATAATTGCCTCGGGAAGATTAGATTCACGGCAGGAAATCCAAAGCGGGGGCTTTTCAAGTGTGCGCGGAAAATCCGCACTTCTGAATTCGCTTTAAATCGCTCCTGCAATTAGCATCTCTCGCTCGAAGGTCGACGTTCGAGATTTATTTATAGGCGCATTTCCGGTATCAGCTGAATTCGTCGCGGGAGATATCAAGACTCTTTATAGCGGAGTTACTTATTTGCAGAATGAAATCGCGGAAACTTTGGCATTGTAACGTGGGAAATCGCTTTATTTTGCAAACTATGATAGGTTTGCAAATAAAGTTGAGTGGCCTCGAAGAAAACTACAAGATTGAAAATAGTATTATCTGCGGAAAATTTAGCTAATTGTTCCGTGCACAGGAATGTGCTGCTGCAATAAAGATAAAAGGTTTGGCCGATTGGTAGCCTTTGATAAAAAAAAAATTGTTTATTATAGGTTTAGAAAATTCCTTGTCGAGTAATAAATCGAAAAAGGAAATTATTTCAAAGAGAAAATGTTTTAATTTTCATTTATTTATTGTATAGTACGGTTTTACTTAAAAAGCTACAATTTTTAATTGCCGCATTAATTTTAATTGTTGAGAAAACTCTTTTACAATTTTTCTTCTAGCAATAAAAGAAAAAAAAATAAAGCTATTTTCATTTTTACTTATTTTTATTTGCAAGTACCTCCATCCTTGCGATCTTTTAACAGGCGCAACTACGAATTGGTCAGGGTTAGTTGGATAATCGCTTAATAATCTCATTTAGTAATCGAGTTTAATAGCAGGATTCAACTAGATAATCTTATAGAACTTATTTGTTGTATTAAAGTGATTTAAACCGAGTCGTTTCATATGAAATGCTTGTTAGATACTTATCCCTAAAAAAAAATCCCAATTTTCCGTCAAATTCCACGATTACTATCAGCTACTTTAATGTAGTTTCATCGAAGAATCTTATCTGCATTCGCAAGACTTTCTGTATAAAATTAGTAACAACGATAAGACCACTTCTTCGCGCTAAAAACACACTAAAAAACACGTGATTTCTCTTAAGGCAAAATGTAACGCAAGAAAAAGAGCTCAAAACATCTAAAGAAAATCTGCCAGACTTTGCATTAATAATCAGATATCCCGCGTATCTCAATCGACAATATGAAATGCAAATGACGAATGTTTCTTGCTCCTGCGATGTTTATACATCTTTGTGCACGACGATAAATTAGTTCGAAGCGAACCGAGCACCTAGACAATTAATCAAACATTCACCTACATCCCATTATCTAGAGTTAAAAAAGACTAGCCCAGCCGCCCACTCGATTAAAATGATAATGAACTTGAGCCAACGTTCGTCGGAGCGGCGCAACAGCGCGCCTCTTCAGAAAATCGGCGCGGCTTCGATTAAAAAAAAAAACTACGAGCACTCGAACGCGGCCGATTAAGCTAATCAGCCCATCGGCGCGAGTACTCCTCGCTCTGCTCCGCCGTTAATCACGGCCTTTAAACAATTGCGCAAGAGCGACGCGAGGAATAAACCTCGAATCCCGCGAGTTATCGTTCGGCTGAAAAAGCGCGGCGGACGTGTCGCGGGGAGGTAAAAAAAAAAAAAAAAAAAAAAAAGGTGTACTCGGGATTCGGCGCCGCATCGCTTGCGACGCTAACGAAGCGAGAAATCAAGGTGTGTGTATTATACCAGAGGCTCACTTCCGATTTCTCGCTCTCGATTATGTGCGCGCGACTCTCCGCGCCGGTAAATGGCGTTTTGCGCCGCTGCCAGGATGAAATTGGTATTAGGCCCGTAAATCCGACGGAGGCTATATAAAGAGAAGAGTCGAGTTCTCTTTATGGGTCGCTACAATGTGAAACCGCGGGAGGTTGTCGTGGAAAGGTTTCCAATCGGGGAAGTAGTTCGATATAAATTGCGCTATTATTTACGTTTTCTTTTAAAAGAGTCCGCGTAGCTTTGAACGGCTTTCGGTGTAGAAACTCCGATACTTGCAGCGTTATAAAAAGCTACTGCGTTCGGAAATGTTTTCGTACAATAATTAAAAAAAAATCCACGTTTATTAATTTAGAATAATTTTGTCCAAACTGCTTTTCGATTAATTTATTAGATCGTTTCCAGCGACAGTTCGAAACTAGTTTAAAGCTATATAGTCCAAAGTTCCACGTCCTTTCCTTCGCCTCCTTTTAGTCCGAGCACGCAAAACTCCGCAACGATTGCACTTGCACAACGGAGCGCCACAGAGGGCGAGGGGTTTTTACCGCCCCCACTCGCGACGCGGAGGAATGTCAATTAGCGGCGGGCGCATTCGGGAAAAAGTGTACGCGGACCACTTTCACCTTCCCGTGGGCCGCGCGGTATTATAAGTGTCAAGGAGAGGGTTCCTTTTCGCAAGTCTTTCGGATCGATAACGAGACTGCTTTGAATGATCGATTTGATTCCAATAAGTGGAGCGCGAGTTGAAAAAAAAATTGACTTGATCCGCCGATGTTTGTCGGTATAGCTTTTGCGCAAGTTTTTTTTTTAAACTGCGGAGGAGTTTTTAGGTCGGGTGAATCAGTCGGTTTTTAAATTGTAATTTTTACGCTATGTTAGATGATACAGGAAGATTAATTTTTGCGTCAAGATAAACCAACAGAATTGGTAATTTCCGCGGCTGTTAAATTTTTATGAACGGTAATAATTATTCTTGGCGATTATTGAAAATTCACGTCTATCGAAGAGTTTATGTTCTTTAACGTTCATTTTCAAAATGACGGCTAAACTTACTATTACTTTGACGTAATGTAATTATGATTTAATATCAAAAATTCAAAGGTTTCTAATTCGAAATTAGTAAATCATTGATCGAAAACAATATTTAATTGCAAAATTATTTGAAAGCGTCCACGCTTCTAAATTATTAATCATTTAGCCCATAAATGTTCCTCGAAGCTAAACACAACGCTATAAAAATAATCCTCTTAAAATTTGAAATTGAAATTCTGACTCGATAAATGACGCGTCAGTCAGAGAAAAAAACCAACTGTGCACTCCAGAACTTTGTATAAAAATCTTTTCTGCGTCGCATTATATTCTCAATAATCTCAACCGGTCCGCCATTCTTAATTATCAATCGCCGCGCCGCTTAACAAAAAATTGCTTTCCGGAACGATTCCGAGTCTATTATGTCGCGGCATTATTAAATACACAACTTGTCGCTCTCCCGCCTCGAGAGCTTTTTATATTACCGAGCCGCTCCGCTCTTTGTATGCAATCTGGACGGTGGAAATAATTCTTCTCTTTTTTTTTTATCGCGCTTAATTGGTGCAATTGACACATGAATTTGATTTTAATCGGCCGACCTCTTCCTCGCCTCTCTCTCCCTCTTCTCTCGGGGGCTATTTCGAGTTACGCGGAAGTTATTAAGCGTAATATTTCAATTCTGACGTCGCCGCCCGGACTCTGCATGTCTTTTTTGATACTTCTTCGACGAATTCAGATTTGTGATTCGACTTGGCTTCTCCGTGTAATAGCAGCGTTTATTGCAAGTGCGAACTTTTTGTTTGATTGCCATTTCTTACACAAGAAAAAAAAGTTGATAAACATTATTGTAGATACGAAGAATATTTACTCTCTGCAATGAGAAAAGTCTTAATTCGATGCGAAAAAGTGCGCTAATAAAATATTTGAGATCGATATCTTTGTTTATCATTCAATAATCTTGTAGAAAGTAATCCGTCATCAGGATATACACAATTAATAATTGCAGCAGCTAAATGAAAGATAATGAACGTCGAAACGAGTGACGAATGAATTTCAATAATTTCCGAAGGAAGACAAGTAAACGAACTCGTCGGGCGTTAATTGAAAAATTACACTTTACGAGTAGCTATTATCCATGAATTATTAAATTAAAAAGGCTAAAGTAAAAATAATCAGCCTGCGGGTAATTTCCCCACTTCTTTACAAACTCATTTGACAGGCGTCGTAAAGGCAGAAAACAATTGCAACCGACAATACATCGCGCGATCCTTACAATCGTCTTTTTCCACGGAAATTTCGCGCCTCCCGCGTAAACTCCTCCGTTCGCATGTAACAATGAATCACGATCTCAAACAGCTCCGTCTCTTTTTGGTGGAAATTTCGTCGGCGTTTTTTTCCGCACAATAAAACAATATCAGCATATCCTGCGGCAATTTTCGCGTTTTTATCTCATCGGCAAACAGAGCCATTAAAAAAAAAAACTCGTCGCCGCCGCAGCGTCCTTAAGAATCTTCGGCGAAACGACTTCCTGCACGCAGCGGGGAGATAATCCTCTTGCGCAAAAAGCGGAAGGTTTCGCGCCTCGGCGACGTGTGATTTTGGCGAAAAGGCGGCGATGAAATTGCCGTGCGGTCGTCGTGCGGTTGCGAGATGCACAGCCGCGCAACGCCGGGAGTTTCGAAGGTGATAAGAGGAGTTTGTTGAACTACGGTTTAAAAGTTCGTTTGAACAGTCATAAACACACTTTTGAAAATTGTTGGGAGACGGATGATGACTGTCGCGTGTGGTGTTTGGCGAGGATTTCTAAAGCTTCGTTGAAAGGGAAATGCTCGTTGCCGGTCATAAATTTTCTGGAAAATTATTCGCCCAACTTAATTTCAATTCTGCCGCGAGAAGTAAGGAAATTAAACGAAATTTTTTATGAATTCACTGACAATCGTGTCGCGGCTAACTACACGAATATGGAACATTTTTTACTGTATAATATATAAGCTTTAAGGAGATTGAACGTAGGTGCTAATAAATTGCAGTATTTATCGCCTCAATAAATTACTTGAATTACCGAAAATTTTTCCAGCGACCAACGAGTTCTACCAGAAATTCGCTCAAAAAATTGATCAAACGGAAAATTTATATTAATTACGCAGCTGTATAACTTTTACTGAAAGTGAAAGAAGTTTCGGCGATAAAATATTCGATAAATATGTAATTATACAGGTTCTTACCGGTATTTTATAAACTATTTTAAAATTATGCACTTTAATTTCGGGCATTTACATAATCATAGTGTCAGCTAAGAGACTGTCATACTACACATTACAATTACAGCAATTATTTTTTAACTCATCCTTTGTTTACCAACATTCACAAACCGTCGACTATACGCCGCTCCTCTCATCCTCACACAAAGGCAGCGTCTTCAAAAAAAAAAAAAAAAAAAAATCCGTTCACGTAGCGAGTGTACACCAAAGTGCCCGAACCTCGCCTTACCGACGGAATTCTCTTAGTCCTCCCCGCGGAAGAAAAAACCGAGCGCAATTAAAGTCCCCCGCCCACTCCTGAACAAATCGCGCGCGGAGGATTTCCTTTTTTTTTATTTTTCGCGCGCGCGCTCGAGCGCATATATTGCGCAAGAGAGCGGCTGGGCATATAGTGCGATCGGCCCGTTTTGATCCGGGATATCTCGCGCCGCGATTTCACCTGCGGCGCGCGCGTAAAATTCCACTGCGCGCGGCGGCGACTTCGATTTTGCGCCGAACGAACGGGGGAGAGGCTGCATGCGTGCAGCGCGCGCCGGGAGTGAAACTCGCTCCGCGCGCGGGGAAACGTTCGTTTCCTCGGATTCGGTTATCTCTCGGATATTCAAGCGCATTCTTCTCTTTCGAGTGGGCGAGTAGGAAATTGAGAAGCGAGATGCCCCGTAGATTGTGGACCCTATTTTTAGAGGCCCCTTGATAAGTCGAAAATTTACACCGCGCTGACGAAAGTTCGATTGCACCTACAATATATACGCTTATTAGGAAACAGCAGGTGTATTATCAAACACTTTTTTTTTCCAATTAGTTAGATTAGAATTAGCAATGAGATAAAGTTCCATTGAATTCCTCGGCAGTCGTCAATTTCAATGAAAAAAGGATTTATCTTGTTATATGCGGTATAAAGGAATCATTTAAAATTCATACAACTGATCATATCGTCAATTAATTCTTCTAAGTGAAATAACTGCTAATGAAAATTCCGATATTGCTAATATTTCTCCGTAATCAAGTGCATTCTAAATAAGTCATAAAATGAATCATCCGAAGTGCAGCTCTCCGCATCCGAGCCGCGCGCCATTACAAAATTGGGCGAGTAAACTAACAACACGCCTCGAAAACCGTCAAACAGCGTTATTTATACCGTCTCTCCTCGGTAATCGGTTGTACATCCCAGCGGCGACTTATCGACTCTCTCGGGTCTTGCTGTGTCCCAAGACGGGCCTACGGGGGCCGAAAACGATAAGATACTAGACGATTTTCGATCACGTGGCGCGCAGCACTCGAAAATAAGAAATGTGTATTCGGAGCTCGCGCGACGAGAGCCTCTTTCTCCCTCGATCGCCGTCGTTATCGTCGCGATCGGAATCTCCGATTCGAGGAGGGGAAAAACTTGACGATCGACCGATCGCTTATCGGATATAACGCCGTCGATCGATTCGACGCGGCGGCTTGCGTAAATCCGAAGCACGACTCCTCGTAAAAATTGTACAGATTGCGAAATCTCCGGGGGGGGAGAAGTAGCTCCGCGCGGCGCGCGATCGCATCTGCGCGCGAAACGCCACGATGTATAATGTTGACAACCTCGAGCGAGCCGCGCGCTGCACGTGTCGTTCACACTTCGCGCGAAGCCGAAAAGCCGCGGCATCACGTGCCCGTGCACTCGAACACGTGCGGATGTAAAGAAAAAAAGAAGGAACGTCTGTCTCGCACGCACACCTGCGTGGCTAATGGAATCAATAATTGCTCGGAGCAGCGAGAATAACAAGAGCGATAAAAGGCGGCGAGCTCCTTCGAGCGTAAAGCCACAGTAGGCTGCCGCGGCGGCGGTCTCGCCGCGCGGCGATGATTCGCTCAAGTGCAAGATTGGCAGCTTCAATTAACGCGGAATATCACTGCCGCCTGTAATAACTAGGCAGCCGATGGAAAATGATTTAGCAGCGCGTCGTCTCCGCTTATCGGGGCTCGTGAAAATAAAAAAAAAAAACATACGCAGTCGAACAATGCGGAAAATAATAAAGCTCACCCTTCGGTGCCGGCACCTCGGCCTCAAAAGTATCCAGCGGCTTGCCGGTCTGCATCTCGAGCGTGGGTTTCCGGTCCATCTTCCCGTTGCCGTTCTCCAGCATGTCTGTCCCCGGGCTCTGATCTCCAGTCTCTCTGCGTCTCTCTACTCTACTGAACTCGGAATCTCTCTCTCTCTCTTTCCCGGCTGCTGCTGCTGCTGCTCCTCCGGCTAAGGTAAGGCAAGGTCTGGCTCAGCGCCGTCGACGGTCGAAACTGGCGCGCGGAGCGGTTAGCGCGCGATACTTCACTCCGGCTAGGTATCAAGCAAAAGAGGAGGCGGACCCCACTACCGCTGCTCCGCCGAACGGCGCCCGACGAGCGGCTCGATGCCTGTGCGGCTTTTCTCTCCCTACCACCTGTTGCCCGCTAAGGAAAGAGGAGACAACGCACAACAACGCGCGAGATCCGCGCCGGCGGAAGCAGGCACCCCTCGAAAATTCCACCGGGGGAAAACCCCGGGAAGGGAAGGGAGAGAGGCGACGGACGATCGTTGGGCGCCGGTAGACGGAGTGGCGCCCAAGCCGCGCTCTCTCGTTCGTATAACGTACATCGAGGTGGGAAATTTATGCGCGCGCGCGCGGAGAAAGCGACGCGCACGTTCGCCGACGTTTAGGCGGCCTGATTTTAGATTTTTACGGGATTAGGGTTAATGACCAATTGAGCCGAGAGACTGATGAAATTGGGCCGGGAATTGCTTGGGCCGCGACGTGATTGTGCGTTGGACGAAAGAGGTGGTGCTTTCGGCAGCTGGGAAACGCGGTGGCGCGTCGCGTGACCTCAGGAGGATCGTCGAGTCGGTTATGTCGCCGTTGAGCTAATAGTGTTATGCTTTCGGGGACGTAACGACAATGAAAATTTTTACGTAATCGCATAATCGAAGTTAAAATTACGTACGTTCGGTCGTTATGAAATGCATCTAAATTGCGGAGCGCCGAGAGATTGCCGGGCGTTATCTTTATTGTTTTAATGGGAGCGCGTACGTGCGAAAACGATACACTTTATTTTTAGGCACACAACTATATATATAATTTTAAAAACTGATAAGGCAAATTTTTTTGATTTTTGATTTTAGTATTTTCGAGCTCGTTTACGAGATAAGGAAAGCCAGTTTGCGAGACGGCATGTTTCCCTATATATATTTCGTAAACAGCCTCTTGCGCTTTAAATTGAACTAAAAATTTCTTTTTTAGTTGATTCACGCCGTTCAAAAATGTTCGACGCGCATAATCAATGACAAGCAAACACGGTGGATGCGATGCTAAAGGTACACAAAACCCAGCTGTCTCCATACAGCGAACGTTCAATCCAAGCCGCAAATAAACAAACACAAAAAATTCCAAGCATTCTTTGCTTACCTGATGAAAATAAATTCCGGTCCGTGCGTAAGAGATACGAAAAATTATCGCGACCCGAAGTTTACATTCAAAATTTCGCTTAATGCCTCATTATCGCCGTTCTAAATTTGTTCAAATTCGTCCGTCTAGAACGGAAAGATTACACTCGAGCGGCGCAATTATCGAGATACGAAATCTCGGCGGATTTTTTCGCGAGACGCACACTGTGCCGCGACGATTCGCAGAAGCACATTTGCCGCGAATACGGGAAGGTGTGTCCCACTTTTCGACGCGCGCTTTGCAGTAAAGGTGGCGAAGGTGCCGGATTACAAAATATAGCACAACAGCTCAATCATCTGTCATTATGGTTTACCATTTACATTAGACGGCTCGATTGTCGTGGAACAATTGATCCGAGATCGTTTCGCTGTTAGTGTTTTAGTGTTCTCGCTGAACTTAGTTTAAATAAGAACTGAAGAGTAAAAGAACATTTTTATTTGAAGGTTTTTGAACCAATACTGATACTTTTATCTGTTACGTAAAGATATGTGCACGCATGAAAAATATAGTTATGAGTATAGGTATTTATAAGAAAATTTTAAAGTGCATGAAAGTAATTTAATGCGGGTATTTCCTGGTGTTTTAAAGAGTGGAGTCTTTATTGGTTTATTTATACTATTAAAGTACTGATGATTTACGGGGAAGGTTGCTTTTCAAATGCACGCACTTGTTTACTCGTTGCAAGACTGCATTGAGAAAGTGCGTAAATTTTGTTTACCACCGGGAAAGTTCCTGTAAAATTTTTTTCAATTATTTTCCAATAAACAGTCTATACGCATAATGGAAATTAACGTCTCGCGTTAGAAATAGATCTATTACATTTTTTTAGCAACTCGATTAAAATTGCATATCAACATGCTGTAACAAACCCAAAGCTTTTGCATCATACAAAATGATTGTTTATTCAGTGAACCTGAAGTGCGTCCGAGTAAAAAAGGTGACTCGATTTTATTTTTTATTCGCGTACCGTCCCAATCAAGATTCCGCCGTATGTAAAGCGACGTTTCTTCATTCAGTCGGACGGCCGGAGGAAAATAAATCTTTGATAAATTTTGAATTAATAAAGGCTGCTCGTGACACACTTTTTCACTCTTCCCCGGCGACCAAAGCACGCTAGCTCTTTTTCTTCTTTTTTCAAACGGCATTGTGTCTCGAGAGGCAATTTAAATGATCGTCCGCAGAGAAAAGCGATAAGCCAGGCGATCGGGCACGTCTGTTTTGACGCTTCTAAATCGCAGATAAACTTATAATACAGCGTAGCACATATTTTTCCGCTGTTTTATTTATTCTCCGTCTGAAGGAGCTTCTCGAGCTCTATTTGGTAATCGATTATCGCGCGGAAACGTTTCGCCGATCGAATTTTCGCGACTTACAGTGACGCAGCTGTAATTGCGCCTCGCGTTCGGCTCGGTTTTGTTCCGTAAGGCGTGCAGCTGTGAAGTGATAAAGGTTAGCTGCTGCCGCGGGGATTAATGAGGTAGAGCCGAGTGCTGCTACCGGCTGGTAATGGGATAGTCATCTATGCATTCATTCCGGGCCGTAAAAAATTACTTGTTGTCGTTTAGAGCCGATGTTTGAATGCTAATGTTGATTAAGTGTGTCTAACGATGCTATAACTTCGCTGATTTGCATAATTTTATCATTTTCCGTCTATGTGTATCGGATACCTTAACTTTGTTCTGTAATGTCATGAATTGGGATTCTTACATTCCTCTCGACGTCTTCTGGAATTCTCTGAATGCAGCGGATAAACCTGTTAAACGTTAAAGGATATAACTGATACGTTAGCATATTTATATTTTAAATAATATTAATTATTAGCACCCTGATAATATTTTTGGATAATATCATAAAATCTATTGTACTTAACCGTAATCTAAAAATTCTTTAGCTCACAACAAGTAATAATCCCAGGTTTAGCGAAACAAAGTCGTAGCTTTTTAAAATTTAAGCTTACACGCGGCAGATTAATTTCTTCTGCCTGTAATTCATAAACATTGTAAACATACGTAAAGAGAGAAACCCAGAAGTCAACATTAAGACTTTTGACGGCGCAAGCGTGACCTTATAATTCTGCAAATAAAAGCAAAATTATCCTTAAAAAAAAAATTGCTTTTTTCGGCGCATCTCTTCACGGAAACCGAAAAGTCTCTTTTTATCAAAACAGCTGTTTACAAACCCGGTCGCTTATCTGCTCCTTACGTAAAAGGTGGCAAACAAATCATAGCTTTCGGGCCAGTAAACGCAAAAGTTTAGTTCTCTCGTCGTCAGGGCTGCGCGCGGAAAAAAGTTATGACTTAACCGTTGTACTTAATTACACAAGTACTCCTCATCTCCGTCGGTAATTAACTGTTAAAATTATATATTTACTCGCTTTATTTACGTAATTAAACCGGCCGATATTGCACAAGGCTTCACTTTATAAAGTCTCCGGGCTAATGATGAAAATATAATTTTTGTATCCAGCCTCATTGCGCCACCCCTCGGACCTGCTTTCGCCTCGGTAATCGGATTTTAATATTTTCGACAATTTTTTCTTTCCGTTCCTTGAACATTTCATTCGATCCGGGAGATAACCGCGTTCGTGTCGCCGTCGCACTTTGCTCTTGCCTTGGTGGAAAATCATCTGGTTTTGTCTAGATTATTCGCGCTAATAAGATCCGCAGCTAGATGAAGGTAGATAATTTTGCAATGAGGTATAAGCTTGAAAATAAGCGTAATGTTCGTTAACGTAATGGTTTTGTTATTGTAGGTGTACTTTTCGTCTGGCTTCTCAGTTGCCAACATTGTGAAAATGGCTTTTCAAGCAGATGATTTATCGCGAAACTTTTTTCGTCAGATCTTTTAACTTTTTTGTTAATCAACTTAGAAACGCTGATCTATCCTCCAGGTGTTGTACTGCAACAAAAAACTAGTGCATGTTTATTTAATTTAAATTGAAAAAAAGTATAAAAGTGATCTTTTTTTATTCGTTTATCCCTGTTTATTTTTTAATTAGTCGTCAGTAGCTTAAGTATCGTCTTAAATGTTGCCAGATAAGTATCTGAATTCCTTTCGATTTCGTTAATTCATCATCATTGGGCTAGATAAAATTATCAATCTGAATATTTTACACTTGTAAGAATGTGATAAAGTCTTTATCAGTGGACTATTTTAATTAATCTTCAAAATCTTTCAATATACGATAACTTCAATCAAAAATCAAACTTCGATGATGGATGATGAAATGAAATAAATTTGACATTTTTCAAATCCTCTACTCGAGATATGCAAAAATTAAGCAGTCCGCTCTTAATTGCACATTACGCTTGTAAGAAAACGTCAATTATCAGTGCATTAAATTGCCTGGCTGGGATCATTTCAATCTCATTTACGTTTTTGCAACCTCCTTTTTTCTCACCGTCAGTTTTTCTCAAATTTAAGAACCGCACGCATCTCGATCGAGAAAACATCGGAGTATTATCAATTCTCCAACCAAAAAAAAAAAACTGACGATTTACCGCAAAATATCTCGTTCATAACTCGTGTCAGCAGCGTTTTCCTTACTTATACATATGTATATGTACGTCCACCGCTTCCTTGCGCCTTCTTGCACAACTGTAAAGCCTCGTCGTTCCCCGGCCTCTCTCGACAATGGATTAATCCGTCGATGAGCCCCGCGGCGAGAGGCGCGACTTTGACAGAGAACGACAGGACGGATAAATGCACTCTTTATATGTTTGCCGTCGCGTGCGGCGCACTATCTAATCCAAATAAAAGCTCGGCAGCCTGCACGGAAAAGCGTCGCGCGCACACGACGGGAGCACCTGTCGTTCACGCCCGGCGGACCTTCTAAATCCAGGCGCGTGTCATATATATATACAAGATACAACTCCGCGCCGGCGACGTGCAATTACGCGCGACTTTCGGAGTGTGTAATGTCTCGATTTGGCGGCTCGGGTAATGATATACGAGCGGCGGAGGCGCGCGCTGAATAAATCATCGTCCTTTCTTCGCCGCTTCGATTTCTTCGCGGGGGATTATTGAGGGTAAGAGGGAACGTGTCATTTCGCGGGTATACCGAGCGCGGGGCTTTCCTGCGTACGAGTAATGCGCACTTGCGACGTAAATGCACGGCAAGCCACTGGATTCGGTTCGCGGAGGACGAGTTTTCGTTGAAAATTACCGTTGAGGAATATATATTGGATTGGTTATAATTGGAATAACGGAAAGAAATTTTTTGACGTAATATTAGAAGTTTCGCTCTGAATTGCTTCGAGTGATGTTTACTTGTAATTAGATCAATGTCAAGAGGCGAAGATTAAAAGATTAGAGTATGATAAGTATTCTTCTTACATTATAAATTTTACAATAAAGAGATGGTAATTAAACATTACAAGTCTCCTTATGACAAATGATGATAAATAATGTTTTTGATGATACCATCATAGCATCCTGCCTCTGATTCACGATCTCCTTTTAGTAAGACATTCTTTTTGTAATAGCTTTTGATTGTATAAACAGTCCAATATATATATATATATATAGACATCTTCAAAAGTCTCATCAATTTGATACTACACATTATGTAGGCCACGGTTTAAAAATTGATGTACTATTTAAGTATATTAATTGGATATGTAAAAACACAAGGTACACAGCACTTACTTAAAGAGTACAATAAATTTTTTACAGAAGAAAAAACTCGATTGTAATTCATCACAAACGCAGCCCTCTTTACAACACGTATTTGCAGTGGCATTGCGTTAGTTTATCAAGCTTAAACAAATCTACACTTTGCTTTTACAGCCTGCAAATCCCTCCTCCAGCTTGATCCTCCTGTAGCAGCTCGCCTCGGCAATACATATATCATCAATTTACGTTACATTTACGTTTTCTCCGTCCCTCCGACACTCGCACGGAAGTCGCGATCGCTCGCCTCCAGCATACCTAAATCCGCGTCAACCTCGAAAAAAAAACAAAAAAGATCGCTCTCTAAATTATCTCTCCCTCGGCGAGGCTCGGCGCATGAATTCAGCGCGCCGCGCGCCGCTTACAAACGGCCGCGTTTGCCCCGTTGTCCTTTTATTTCCCCGAGCTCGTCGACACTCGACGTACGGCGCTTGTACGCGCGCGGCGAATTAATTTCACCAACGTACGTAAACTGGCATATATCATCCGCAGGACATGACGGCACGGCGAGCGCTCGTTCTGCTGTCGCTCGCGAGCCTGGCGACGAGCGAGGAGCCGCGGCTGCTGACGCGACTGCTGAGGAGCGCCAGGGAGCAGTCGGTCGAGCTGTTCAGCGGCGCGTTCGCCAAGGTGACGGCGTTCAGCTGCGCGGGACCGGAGGGCAGGTTCGAGCTGATGCGCGCGCTTTCCAGGAGCTTCCTGCTGGCCGCGGTGCTCGACCTGGAGGAGAGCGGAGGAAGAGTCGCCGAACTCGCCTGGTATATAGGATGCGACGCGTCGTCTCGCGTGGAAAAACGAACGGCACGCGTTGCACTGGCTTGATATGTTTAGTGGTGTATAGTGTTTATTTTTTTTTAAGACCGGTTCGGGATCGGTCGTGTTTGAGAGACACTTTTTGGGAAAAAAAAAGAAAACAATTATACCACTTTTGCAGCTGCTGCAAAACGGCGCGCTGTGTTATGTTAAAAGATTGAATATTATATTTTTTTTTGCCTCGTTCTTACTTGATTTATTGCTAGATATTTATTAAAAAATAAGAGCCTCTGGCACTTGGAAACTTAAAATATATGATTGTATTGTCCCATTTTTGCTTAACCTGGTAATTACGTTTATTAAATAATAATTCACATTGATTTCTAAAGCAGATAAATCAATGCCCCTCGGACACTGGGTGGAATGCAAAAAATTAAATACAGTTTAAAAAGCACGGCTTTTTGAAATAAATTAAAAGCCTATATTCTTTAAAACGACTGACATGCTTCGTAAAGAATTAAGGCTATCATTATTTAACCGACAGCTTTGTTATCCTGCTTACTGGAATGATAATTGGGCTCGAAACGATGCACCACTGCCGCCTGCCGAACGCGACTACCCAGCCAGCAGTCGGGGCAGGAAAATTATTTCTATTGCGTTACTGCCCGTACATCACTGCGGATAGTCGAAAGCGTTTAAATATTTTACGAAACGTTCAATTTTATTCGATACACTTACGCCTCGATGTATACCAAAGTAAAGAATTTATAAAAAAAAAAAAAAAAAAAATCGGCGTTTCACAAAAATCTCACACGCTTTTAAAATTGAATTTTCCAGATTACAAAATAAAACTGGTTTAACACTCCCGTCCGCATCAATCACCGCACCCGTAAAACATTTGTTTCCACCTTAACGACCGACGCCGCGATAATAATTCACGCAGCTCGCCTTTAAACCCATCCGCATAAATTACATTGTCGAACGCGAAAAATTCAGGGCTCCCGGCCGCGGAGGCCAGGAGATACCGGACGACGCCCACCGACTGCTCCTCGTCCTTGACCTGGACTGTCCAGGAGCGGACGAGTTCATGTCCAAGGCGAACCGCGAGTCGATGTTCTCGGCCCCGTTCAAGTGGCTGATGCTGCAGCGCTCGAAGGACGGCCAGGGCGTCGGGCGTCGATTCGCGAACGCCGACGTTCTGCCCGACAGCGAGGTCGCCGTGTGGCAGAGGGACTCGGGCCGGCTGCTGTCGGTGTACAGGACGAATTTGAACGGCAGTGACAAGGTGGAGAATCGAGGTAGCTGGTCGGCGGATCGGCTGGTTGTCGCGGACGGAAATGCGACGTCGAGGAGGAGGAGGAACCTCGAGGGGACTCAGTTGAAGTCCTGTCTGGTGGTTAGTATCGTTAAATACTATGTATATAGTTGAAAAAATAATATTTAAAGTTTACTAGCCAGGAATGTAATTTCGCATTTAATTATATAGTTAAATGACTTGCACAATATAATTTATTTGATTGCGGTGAGATTTCAATTAAAAATAATAGTTATAAACAAGTCTAAAAATAACGTTAAAACAAATGCAACTAAACGTACTTTCAAGAACTTTTTTCAAGGATTTCATTTTCTAAACGTTCAAGACACAGTAAGAAAAAATTGAAACGTACATTTTTTCAAGTGTATTATATATATAAAATAAAGTACTCCTTGGGAACCAACGCGGATCTTACTAAAATTAATCGACAATAAACTCGAGACCTTTGTTTTCTTTCGATTATCTGCATCCGATTTCCTATTTATACACCCTTTCAACCACAATGTATCATTAATTTCAATTACTCATCAACAAGATACACCTTCAATCATTTCTAGATTACCAATCCAGCCACGATCAATCACCTGACGGACTACTACGATCGGCACATAGACTCGATAACGAAATGCAACTACCCCTGGGTCCTGCATCTGGTCAACATGATGAACGCCACGTTAGTATACGCACAAAAAACTTTCCTCCGCGCGCTTTTTTCTCTCTACCGTTACTTCAGGGTCCGCGTCCAGGCGAAAACGTAAAATTAAGCGTTTTACGATGTTGTTGACAGCTCGAGCGATCCTTTATTGCCTTATCGATATTCGCCGGGCGACCTTCGGCCCGTTGCAACCTCGCGCGCACAAAATCCGGTGTTAACGTAACGAGCGACTGTTTTTTTTTTTTTTTTGGGAGATAAGGAATAGAACGACTTGGAGTTACGATTTAGGCAACGAGCGGCCGATTGCGTAATTGGGAAAAAGTTCTTCCGAGTTTTGTGCGCGAGGCGAAAAGATGCCGAAGCTGTTGGGAGTTGACGAGGCGCGATCGTTACCGATATAAGCACGTGCATTGCCGTATTTACTTTTCTTATTGACATGTATTGGCTGCGGTATTTACAATAACGTACACTGCGAGAGAAAAAAAGATTAAAAATTACTATGTTTTATCGTTATTTCAGATATAAGAAGCAAAATAAGAATATTTACTATGTGTTTTGAATTAACTACAATTTTCGATTTTAATATTTACTATTCGTATAGTAAATATTATTATTTTTCTTCTCATATCTATAATTTTCGTTTGTAATATTTACTTATTTATATAGTAAATGTTCTTATTTTTCTTCTCATATCTGAAATACCAATACAAAACAGTAATTTTTACTCCTTTATTTTCTATCAGTGTAGTTCATTAATTTTCAGGCAATTATAATATGATGATCCTTCATTATCTCGTTTCATTAAAATGCTTCAAGAATATACACGAGGGCTTTCATATTGAAACTGCGCCGCTATTAAAAGAATATCTATTCATCATAGAAATGTCATTAAGCTTTGTACATTTTTACAAAATTACTCAGAAATAGTATTTTTGAAATAAAGTGCATCTTAAAAAGCAATTAAATTACTGCCAGCATTTTACATGAACACTGATATGTTTCATTACCATTGTTTTTTTTTCGAAGCGTGATGATGTGCAACTCGAAACATTATACATCACGTACGTTGCTATTTATATTTTAAGACATACATTTACCTTCTTTCGTATCAAAAATGCAATAAACAATATTATTTTAGACTGCGTAATTTCTCGATTATCATTTTATAAATCAATCGATATTGGTTTTTTAACAATCGATTAATTGATAATTTCTGAAATTATCATTTATTAAAATTAAATAAAGTTGAATAAAAATTTAATAAACAAATCATTATCGTTATGGAAAAGTACCAAAGTCTACAGTAGATTTGCATACAATGCAAAATAGCCAGCAAAAGGCGTTTCTTCTCAGACGAATTCTTTGAATGACAAAAAAATTCCAAACATTTTTAAACCGCTAATCACTAATCAAAAGTAAAAATGCCTCTGCGCTTTAAGGCTCGGATTTCCAGCAGTAACGGAAGGCGAAGCACCTCGAGCTGCCAGCAAAAAATTACGTCTGTCCGAGCCAATCTCTGAATGAAAAGTCAGCTTCCATTATACCCGAACAATTGCAGCCAAGTTATAGGAAGAAAAGATTATTACGATAGTCGTTCTTATTGACTCTCGATTCTATTATGGATCCTCATCAACGTGCCGTCACGCTCAGTTGTTACGCTAAATCTTGTTTACTCTCACTTTTCTAGAAGCTCGTAGAATCTCGTTGAATCTCGTCCAAAAGGATATCTCGATTGTTCCCGTTCGTCCCGTTACACCAGAACAATTAAGTAACCGCGGCGATACGGAATATATCGTCATTCTTCCAAATTCACATAAAAACAATCTAAATATATGCGTTTAGAATACGGAAAAAAAGTATAGACAATCAATTTACTTTTATATTCTTGCGTCAAAATAAATGCTCACAAATTTTCCAGGGTGACATTCGAGCGAGCTGGAACCTGGGGATACATGAGCCCGAACGGCTCGTGGGGCGGCATGATCGGCATGCTGCAGCGAGGCGAGATCGACTTCGGCGGCACGGGAACTTTCTTGCTGAGAGAACGCATCGGTGTCATTCAGTACATCTCTCTGTCCACGCCGACCGGGTAAAAAAAATCGAATTATGAAAAACACAATTCAGAAGTACATTTACATAAACAATGAATGTTCTCAGGTCGCGATTCATATTCCGCCAGCCGCCCCTCTCGTCGATCTCGAACCTCTTCAAGCTGCCCTTCCGCAACTCCGTCTGGCTCGGCATCTGCGGCCTGGTGATACTCCTGGTCTGCCTGCTCTATCCGGCGATGCGCCTGGAATGGCTTCAGCTGAAGGATTGGGAGCGCGAACGCGACCCGAAGCCGCCGAACCTCAGCGACGACTTGCTCGTCATCGTCGGCGCCGTGTCCCAGCAAGGTATATAATTAAAAATCAATCGAATTTAGCGTCGTCTTTTTTTTTTTTTTTGCTTTCGAGAAATGTAGGTCGTCGCTCGCTTAATTAGGTTCGCACAAAGTCGATATTTCCGATGACCTGAAAAAAGAAAGATTTAAGATCTGCGGATTTCGTGCGGCAAAAGTCGATCACCCAATGCCGGTAAGGGCCCTAATACGGCTGACCTCAAGAGCTCGTGAAAAGGCAGCCGCGTGATTTCCCTGATCTTGGCCATGCCAAGGCGGCCCGATAAGGCATCCGACCTCGTCCGAGCGGCTTTCTCTGCGCGAAGCTTACAGCGATTTTTCTTAGACGCGTCCGTTGCCGTCTTCGAGCGGCAGGATATCTGCCCGCTTCGAACGAGCCGCGATTCGCATGAATATTCAAAACGGCCGCTTCCAAGGCGCGTTCGATCAATTTCAGCCGTCAAACGTATATACGCGAAACGCCCCGGCATTCGAGGCCGAATTTCGCCACGGCGGTCCTTTTTCCCCGGCCGGCGACTTGCGACAATAAACTCGGCGGATCGCGAATATATACTTTTTGCGCTCCTCTCTCTCTCTCTCCGTCTCTCGAACCTTCCAAATTAATCGGCGCGCGCCGCTCAACGACACTCTCCGAGCGGCGGGTGAGAGTCATACTTATCGGCCGACTAACGAGCAATCTTCGCGGGCGCTCGACCGTGTCCAGGTATCCCGGCTGTCGCGGCTGCATCCTTGAAATGGATAGCGAAATTGACTGCCGATTGTCCGGCGACGGTGGCCGGAGTAATTCGAGCTGCGTTTCGGAACTATTAAGAGTCGTCTGGAAAAGTCCGCGTGACTCTGCGGGTCGTTAAATGATTCGATGCTTTGGAAACTGCGGAATTTAGTGTACTTTGTATCTTTGAAACTTTTAGTTTTATCTCGTGCCAACGCCGTTACTGTCAAAATGAATTTAAGTACTCATTGAACGGATTGAGATATTGTTTATACTATACGTGACCTTGCAAACCTTGAGCCAATAACTTTTTCGTGGTCAGAAAAAAATAATAAAAAATTAAAAGTTCCGCTTTTGCGGTTTTGGATTTGTAATAGAAAAACTTGTGGTTTCGAAGTCTGGGCTGAATAGAAATTAAACACTGTTCAATGACAATTACATTGAATTGTTTTGGGACGAGGTTTAAGGATTTCATTTGCATCATGATTATATATAAATCTAAATTAAAATTCTTAGTATTACCGAAGGCGTTTAAACACAATTAAAGATCGTGTCATTGCATAAATTACAGTAATTTGTTTCAATTACCACATTACGTTGATTACATACTTATATTAGAAAGAATTTGTAGTTCTATGTAATACATTTCAAGAAAAAAACTTCAAAGATTAATAATGAGTGTCAGTTTTCTAAATCTAATATACTTAATTATCTCTCAATGAAAGATAAACTTTTGTTACTTTAAATAATATCACTTTTTTCGAAAATAAGGTTGTTTGAAGATTACAAAACTTTTATTATTTTTAAATTGTACTACAATGCTTTATAAAAAAGAAAAAAAAAACTATATAAATAACAACCTTCGCAGCGTACTTTAAATTGGAAAACTTCAATTCCTGTTTTCGAAGTTACGCGTGCAGTTCATTTGATTATGCATTATCTTCCAGATTGCTATCGATGTGCTCAAATAAAAAATTCATTTATTCCGCACTTTCCTACATTCCATTCTAGTCGTCTTAAAAAAATTTCAATCAATAACACACCTCTTACAAAAAATAAATTCTCTTTCAAATCGACAATTATAAATTTCTGTCCTACCAAACCATTTCATCTCCAAAACCACGCGTCGTTTCCAATTAAAAATCAAACGAATCAACGCTTTAGGTTCCTGGTACGAGCCTCGCTCGATGCCGACGCGCATAATCGTCCTAATGGCCCTGATCGCCGCCCTGAGCCTCTACACGGCCTACACGGCGAACATCGTGGCTCTCCTCCAGTCCACCACCACGTCCATCAATACCCTGAAAGACCTGGTGGACAGTCCGCTGATAGTCGCGGCGCACGACACAGTCTACAACCGTTACTACTTCAAGTCGTTCAAAGACCCGGTGAGGAGGGCCATCTTCGAGGAGAGGATCGAGCCGAGGGGGACGAAGAAGACCAACTGGATAACCATCGAGGAGGGCGTCGAGCGCATGAGGCACGGCTACTTCGCGTTTCACGTCGAGCCCGGCTGCGCCTACAAGATCGTCCAGGAGACTTACGAGGAGGACGAGAAGTGCGGCTTTCAGGAGATTGATTATTTGAACGTTTTTGACCCACATTTTATTGTGAAAAGGAGGTCGCCGTATTTGGAGTTACTTAGAGTCGGGTGAGTTAAGCGGGAAATATTTTCCTTTCTTGTTTTTTTTTTTAATCGAAATTAAAAAGACGTTATTACTTTTTTGGTATTTAATTGGCTAATAACGCGGATTGAAAGTCTTCAAGTAATTTAATCAATTTTATAAAGACTATTCACGAGTAGGACAGAAGCCATTAAGCAATATTTTTAAATTAGTAAATTATGAACTTCCCAGAAGTCATGCCCCTCGCAAAGAGACTCAAATTTGGAGGCTAAAAGATTAATGAAACAACTACAAGGCCTTCACTGGGCAATATTTGCACACCGAGCGTAAGAAGCAAAAGAGCTGCGATTTCCAGCACTTTTACATTTTTAAAGAATCGAAAAAAAAAAATCGAAAACTCCAAGCCTCCTAGTTACCAAAGACAACGACACCGGCAGCAAAATCCCACATTGCGCAACCGCGACAGGTAAAAAGAAAGAGCGTAAACACAATATTGGCCCCCGTTCGCCCCGCTATCGGGCCGCGTAAACAAGCCCGATAGAAAGCGGGCGTGACTCAGCGCTCGGAAATCCTCGCTATATATTCGCCAAAACGAAGCGGTGCCGCGGCGCGGGTTTGTTGCCCTGACCCAGTAAAAAAAAGAACCCGCGGGGTAAAACCCAGCCGTTCGCTGTATTATTTGCAGGGCGCTGAGGCTGCACGAGAGCGGCCTGAGGACCCACGAGCTCGACCGGCTCTACACGAAGAAGCCGATCTGCGGCAACGAGCGCAGATTCCTCAGCGTCGGACTCGCCGAGTGCTACGGGGCCTTCTTCGCGCTGCTCTACGGATCCCTGCTGGCGTTCGGCCTTCTCGCGGTCGAGATGCTCGTCACTAGATTGTAGGTGCCAGGCTGGCCGTACAGTGCAGCGGAGCTAAGTTGCTGGCGACGATGAGTTTGGCGAAAGTATTGTTTATTGCTTTTTAGTCACAGATTAAATTTGTTTCTGGGTGAATCATTAGTTTGGGATGGTTTTTTAAGACGTCAAAGTGATAAAATATTGGAGTAATTGTCGTTGTGAATCATAGAGTCAATATCTGAGAGCTAATTATAATTTAAACAAGATGTATCCTCGTTGCAATAAAAGTAAAAATACGTAGGTAATTAAAGTTCAGGAAAAAATTTTGAATCTTCTACAAAAAGAAAGAGATTAACTAGTAAAAAGTAGTCACAAAAATTGTGCAGTAAAAACTTTATTATTATTGATTACGAGATCAAAGTACAAGGAGGAATAACATTGACGGGTTACTTTTTATAGACATTTCTTTATTATCGAAAATACTAATAAATAAAGAAAGAAATTACGTTAAGTTCTTTTTTATTATGTCAAGTTATAATGCCAGTAAACCGAAATAATCTTTCTAATTGTACGTGCAACTACGAAATATTATGCCAATTTCTTTTTTGAAAACAAATTTTTAAGTCTATTTATTAATTAGAGATAATTTTCTTATAAATAATATTGTGCAATATTTAAGTGTTTGAAAGTTTATTATGTAACTGTTTACCAAATTTTAATAGAATCATTATAAACTTTGCCATTTTATTGTCATAGTGGTGCTATATGCTGTGCCTATGGCAAAGAACTATAAGTTTTATAAACATTTTCCATACTAGTTCCAATTTCATTAATATGTTAGTATACTAATATTAGGTGAAATTAAAGCTGAATTAAAGCTGACAGAGAGTAAAAATATATTTGAGATTCCATGGATTTACTCAGCTGCTAACGCAAGTGTTATAGCAGATAAGATGCACAAAACAATTTGTTATAATAGGTAGAAAATCCAAAATTAAAACAACGGTTACATCTTGTACAACTTGCAACTTTCATTAAGGCAACATTCGTAACTTTTGCAATCAATCAGACAATCCAACTATCAGTTACTAAAAGCCACCATCCAACTAAATCAGCTGCTAAAAGCCTCCATCTAAAGCACCAGCAACGAAGCTCCCGCCGAAACTCCCATCAGTCCTCGCCGCTCAGCCGCCTGACAAATCTGTTTTCCTACAGGAGGAAGTGCAAATTAGCACGACGCAGCACCTCAAGCATGACTCGATCGAGTGCATCATTGCCTAGCATCGAGAGCCGGCCCGATAAGATAAGCCGGCAATAATCGCACGCGTCTGCACGTGCTGTTCATCGTCTCCGCACGCCCAATAAACAAAGAGACTCGTGACCGTTCCAGAGGCTCGCGCCCCCGCGACGATAGCAGCACCTTCCCAATATATATGCCCAGACAATGTCTCTCTCTCCGCGCCCCGTTGGGGAAATAAAGAGTCGAGATTATTATACCACGCACACATCCGCCTCTTGCGCTCATTTCTGTTTCTTAACGGCGAGAGAAGCCGATAAGGCTCTTCCTCTTCTTTTCTTTTCAGGGAAAGCAGGAGATTCGGTGATTGGTCCTCGACGGCGGTCCATTGGAGCGGCGGTCGAGCAGTCTAATTTGCGCTCTGGATTAGATCAAACGCTCGAGCCCCTTCGGCGGCGGATGCGACGATCCCGTGAGAAGAGCCCCGTTGGATTGGTAACACAGGAGCTTTGATTGCTCGGCAGAAGAATCGCCGGGCGGTTTTTTAGATATGAAATTGGCCGCACCGAAATGAGATCTTGGAATTCACTTACGCTGAGCGATAATGCGTCTATACGCGGTAAAAAGGCCATTATTAAAGAGAGCTTACTTTTACGGAATTTTCTAAATTTTTTTTTACCGGCGTAGAAAGCGGAGCTTTTTGCTGAAAATTATTATTTTACGCTTGAAAAGTGGAAATTTGAATACACAGAAGGCTATAGCCGATTTACGAATTACGTAAAACTTTCTAATTTTTGTTTGCACCGGCAGAGCAAGCATACGACGGAGAGTAACTCGCAGCGCGTGGATCACGCAAGCTAATAATGGAGCAGCGCTTGATATCCGCGAGCTAATTGCTGACTTTTTATTAGACGAGTCACTGCAGATAAATGAAAATGTACTTTTTGCGTTAAAGGATTAAAATTTCATCATGTTTTTTTTTTTTTTTTTTGGCTCGGTTTCGGTTTCAAGATGAATGTGGGATATACTGAGGAAATATTAATTTTTGCAGCCCACCTCGAGGAAAGCTTAACGATGTGTTATTTTGTAAAGTAAATAGTCATTACGTCGGTTTCCAGTTAATAATAAAACTTTTATTGAGATAACATACCATTTCCCTCACAGATTTTCGTTAATCCTCTAGAAAAGACTTAATCGTTTCGTTATCTTATTTTTTATAACTGTTTGTGTGGAGGTAAAAGATTATCTGCTTAGATTTAGTTCTAGAATAATCCTTCATTTTATACTAACAAATTGCCTTCAGACAAGTTTTATTCTTCGAAAAAATGCATTATAATTTCTGGTGCCTTCTTGTCCTTCGTTTCGTTCATAATTTTCAAAAATTATCATACTTTTTTTACTTCCTAATACTCTTTGGATAAAAAATTATTTTAATGAATCAGAGCATTTTTCGCTAAATTTTCTGTTATGTCACTTAACTCTCACTCGTGAGGGTGAATCGCGCATTAACTTTTCATGCATAAAACATTGCATGCGCACATTTAAAAATTACAGTATTTACTCAAGCACGCCCAGTATAAAAGAAAATTTCACCGAAAGTTTTCTCCTATTCAGCATCCTAACAATTATAATTCACTCGCTTGCCTACATAATTCAATTCCTCGTTGAATATATTTTGTTTTTGCTTACGTCTTCGGAAAAACTCAAGGCTGAATAGTTTAAACATTGAAACGCGTATATTCCTTCCTTTAACGATTTCTTTTCTTCGGCCGGCGTTTATGTAGGTTTGTAATAACAGAGACAACGACGTTACAAGTCCTCCCAAACAAACGGTAAAAATAGATAAACTTTTAACGGAAATAACAACGAATCTCATCGCACCTGCGATTGTCCGCCGAATAAACGGTCGCAATTGCGTAACCAGCGCAGCAGACGGGAGCAACGAAAAGGCTAAAGGCTCGAAACATTTTTATTGACAACGACTGATTCATCGCGAAATAATGAGATATCGCATTCGGCACGGCGGAGGAGGAGTGTTGAAAAAAAAAAAAAAAAATTGCTCGACCTCGAGGATGTGCCAACCAAATTTTAATGACGCTGCAATTCATTGTGTCCACAGTGAAATAGCCAACTAATTAGACGGTGAAGTATCGCTTTAAAAATGTACCAGAGAACGGTTCCTTCGATAAATAAAAATCAGCTATGAGAAACGTGCATTTTCGATACTTGTCCCAGTTTTTCTACTGGAAAAATAGGTAAATTACAAAAATGAAACAAAAATTTATTTAAATTTTTAAAAATAAATTAAGGAAGCTGCACTTGAATATTATATAAACTAATTTTAAATATTTAAAAAAAACTACTCTACAAAGAGCATTACGCTAAAAATTCAATCGAAGCAGCCTATATAACGTGCAAATTAAAACCTCTGAATTACGTTTTAGCACAATAAAGTAATTTAGCACGACCTTTCCGCTAAGGCGCATTTATAAAATACATTAAAAATAGTCCATTCGCCGGCGCAATTACTGTGCATTTAACACAATAAAAAAAAAAAAACCAGAGCCGAGAGCAACGCGCGACTTCCGTCGAATTTCGAGAGACCGCCCCTTCCAGATCGGCGAGTCGGAAATTCACGGTTGGACGCGGCCCTCTCTGCGGTCGGCAAAGGTGCCGCGCGGAAGTCGCGCCCGCGAATTTTATTAATGAGATTTTCCACCGTACGGATAATTGAGCGTGTCCTAATTGATTGTTCTCAGCGAGGAGGTGGAGAGACCTATATTAAAAAGATTTTTTTTTCTCAACCCACGCGGACGGTCGCCGCAAAAAGACAATCGCACTCGCGCGGTTATTGTGCGAGGTATTGTTGAAAAAAAAATGGGTTGAATGAAGCACTTGTTTTGCTCTGAATTCACTGTACGTTGAGGGGCGATGCTTTTAGACCCGTTCGAGCGATTTTTCGATGCGCATTGTTTCGCCTTTTTGTATTATAAGGAAAACTTTGCATTCTTCAGATGAAATATTGTGTAATACCGAATGTGGAGCTGAACTAATAGGTCAGTAACTAAATGCAGTCTTGCGGTTATTGGTCATTGTTAAAAGTGTATTGCGTAAAATGCTTTTTAACGTTATCTAATATATTTTATTTGTAACTAAAAAAATAATTTATAAAATTGATAAATTCCATACTAGAATTTAAATTAGTAATTAGGGATCAAATAAATATTCATGAACGAAACAAAAATGCAGAGTACAGTTGTAAAATATTATAATTCCAGTTTTAACACATAAGCAAGCTAAAGGTTCAATGAACTCAAAGAGAAGCAATAAATGCGTGTGTGCGTATATATATGATGTCGAATCCCCGAAGTGTCAATAAGTCATTGAATTACCAAACAAAATCTACTACAGAATTTGAATTTATAAAACGTATTACACAATTGCAGTCATAAATAAGTAATGGCCAAGAATTGTTTTCTTTAATAAAGGCCTCTATTGCAATATGTATGATTAATAATAGCGAAATTTCAACGAAGTGTTAATGAAATAAATTTTAATGACGTATTAATTCCGCGAATAAAATGAATGTGCTTTTTATTGAATTGAATTGACGTCAATTGTCACACTGATTGATTAATCCCCTTTAAACGATAATGCACTGGCTCGATCTTCGCGGACAACTGGAGTACATCGACATGGACTTCAACGTAATTTCGCGAAGTCCATGGAATTTTATTTGAAAAATGGTTACGTAAACGATCGTGGACCTAAGAATATCGTCCGCGACAAAAAGCGGACGAATATGATATTTCGTGGATTCCAATTATATCGCAGTCTCGTGCAACGTTATATTTGTCCTTCTTCGTTTTCATTGGACCCGCGGTGGTATCGCGATGATGATGATGATAGGTAGGTATCTTACCATTGGAGCTTTCGAGGAACACACCCACGAAATTTTCTGATGCGTTACGTGACGAGCTGCACGACGTCACCAGAACCGCGAAAATTTGAAATTTTTTAATAAAGGACATGAAAGCTTTCAAATTTCAAAGAGTAGGCATTTTTTTTATATTGATGCTTTATTCAGAAATATTGGTGAAAATGAATTTCAATATTTATCGCGTAAGAAAGAAGTAAAATTTTATATAATTTACTTATTTTTTCCAATGGAAATAATTGTTTTAAGTAAATAATTATTTCAAAAAGTATAATTTTGTAAATATAAATAAATTTAAAGATAGAGCTGTATACAATTTGTTTTTATCTATTATTAACACGCACAATTAATTTACGACGGCGAGCGATACATACTTATTTGCCGTTTCTACACTAAATCGTAAAAAATCAAGGTTTTTCGTTTATTCGTTTTAATACAAACTGTATGTACTTTAATTATTTTTTGTCTTTAAAAAATGTATAATTGTTCTAAACAAATTATACTTACAATTACAGCATCAGAAAAGAATATGGGGATGTTATATTGCTAACATACTAATATGTTGTAAAATGAATAAATATTATGAAATCTATATTAAGCATGAAAAAAATACAATCTTTAATTCTAACAAAAAAAAAAAAAAAAAAAATTAAATATAATTGATTAATCTTTTACGACGTTAGCAGGCAATTTTTAACCGATTTTCATTATCAGTTTAGTATCTTAAAATTATCAAGACATTGATTGATTTTTGAAGCAAGGAATAAGATATTTTTGATATTAATCTATTTTTATTCTGTGTTTTTATGATTGTTATAGATAAATTGTGTAATATTTTTTTAAATATCAGTTTATATTAATCCGATACAAATTTTTAATAAATAAGACTGTATAAGTGTTTTAAAAATCTTATTAGCATAAAATAGTATTAGGCAATGTAACTTCCAAAGGGAGAGAAATTATAGAAAAAGACCTTCTTTTATACAAGAAATAATAAATTGATTTAAATTCTAAATGCATTCATTTTCATTTCAAAATACTTAAGAAAAAGAATAAGTTAATTAGTTTAATGTTTATAATACATAAACTTATATACACAAAAATATTCTGATTGAAAATTGTAGACATAAATAAATTTCATAATATAAAATTATAAAAACGTAATAAAGCATCAACCCCATGTTAAAATGAAGTTGGTGCTTTATTTATAAGGAGGAAAAAGCAAATGGAAACAAAGAGAAAAAGAAAAAAGAAAACAATATTGATAAACAGAAACAAAAAAAACAAAAGTTTAAAGACGTAAATTTTTATGTTTACACAGTTATATATTATTATAAATTTTAAATATTATATTTTTTATGTAAAAATGTATCTACCAAAAGGTGAATAAAAATATATAAATATAACTTAGAATAAATCTGTTCCTTTTATCAATATTATATAATTAAAATTAATACTCAAACCACTTTGTGAAATTTTTGAATGTTTGACTGGATTACGCTTTTGCAGGCAAAAAATGCTGATAATAGTTCTTTGTGAAATCTAGCATTAAATCTAAAGTGCATTCTGGTAAATCTTCAACACATTTTGCTGGATTACCAGCAAACCTTGTAAAAGAAGGAACAACAGTTTCTGGTGGAATGACTGCTCCATCTTCAATATAGCAACAACTTTTTAAGACGCATCTTCTACCCTGAAACATAATTTATCAATGCCAAAACACCATATAAATAAAGAATTCAAAAAATAGAATAAATTTCATACTATAACTGCATTTTTTCCTATGTAAACGTAAGATCCAACTACTGCTGCACTCACAATTGCACGCTCACCCACAAAGACATGATCTCCCATTTGGAGTGGGAAAAATGCAACTCTATTGAATAAAAATTAAAAAATAAGAAATAAATTGAAGCAGATGTACATTATCTTATTTTTACTTACCCTCTGCTAAATCTTTTAAAAGGTGGTCTAATGACAACATTCTTTCCAATGATACAATAACGGCCAGTTTTCACATTTGCAAGATCTCCTCTGATTATGGCATCTGATTGTACAATTACTTTACCATGTAAGACAATATTTTGTGAGCCGCACAATACAGTTTGTCTGCTAACTTTGTTTCCTGATGCCTAAAAAAATACATAATATAGAGGTTACCTTGATTTCCTTTTCAAGTTTTTTACTCAAGAATATAAAATATTTTACAGTTTCAACATATTCACTTCTGTTATAGTAAATATCTTGAGCCTCCATTTTAATGTAAAGAAACTAGTATATCATAAAAATATCAACAAGTTGAAAATTGAATCCAGAGAGGAATACAGTGTGTGCAAAATTAATCCATCCTATCAACACTGAAAGGCGGTCTTCAAATTACATTTGAAATTATATTTGAATACTGAGTAAGTGTTTTTGTAACACGACATTCATAAATCTGAAGCCAGCAAAATTTGATCATGCAAAACTGCTCAATTCGTAATACCACATATTATAATGCGCAACTATATCATCCAGATAGATAAATATAATAAAGAGTAGGCAACTACCTTATCTACAAGTGTCAGAGCAGGTTAGATATGAAATGCGAGCACTGGCGGCTTCAGTGTGTACAATCGGTGTGGAATGGCAACACCGCAACAATATAATCGCAAATAGTTGAGTGCAAGAGAACATCGTATAGGGGCGTACATTACTTTACTGTCAAAGATGAAATTCCGAAGGATCAGCGAGGCTTGAATATTTTGCTTCGACATAAGATAGACAATCGCCAATTTCCATGATTTTCTCTATTTCCAAATCTTGCTTCGTTCAGCTTCCGGGAAAGAAAACGGATTTTAGTTGTGATTATCTCTGCCCATGACATGATATCACCACTGTATCTTTCTACGTGCGTTTAATCAAATCAAAGCCTGCTGACGTTCGACTTTAGGACGAAAAAAGAAGTGCTTGACTCTGGCTGTTAATCATGGGTGAGTGTCTTTTTAATCAGTGTATGAGATTGTTATTGTTTGTTGATTGTTTATATGATTTAGCTGTTGAAGATTCTCCAGATTCCCAGAAATGGATGCAGCACTTGGCTCTGCTCAGAGAGCAGTATATAAATCTGTACAATCTTTACACCGAATTACAGCAGAAGCATGCACAGGCCACAGCATCAAAAGAAGACCGTGGCTTCATTGGAAGGCTACTGTCTCAAGTTGCCATGTTGTATGAAAGTGAACGTTACAGGTACAAAAAAAAAAGACATTTTTTGAGACAAACTATTTAATTTATATATTTTTCTATTATAATTTATTTTTAGTGATGCAACTGTTTTATTAAGAAATAGAAGCATTCCTGTTCACAAATTTGTACTTGCTGCTAGGAGTGATTCTTGGAATTCTTTACCAGAAAAGGCTGTGTTAGGTACAGTTTTAAAATAAGCAATTAAAATTTGAAAGATCATTAGCATTAATTAATTATATTTTAAATTATTGCAGATTGGAAAAATTTAGATGAGAATGTAGGTTCCGTTTTGTTAAAATGGATATATACAGATCAAGTAAATCAAGACCAACTAACGCTTGACCTAATGAAAGCTGCTTCAGGTTTTGGTTTGACTGAATTAGTTGATAGGTGTGAAAAATATTTAATAGGATATGTAACAGTACAGGACTGTGTTCGAATGTACACAATTGCAGAAGAGTTAGGTACAAAAAAATTGAGAGACCATTGTAGTTCTGTTATTTCTTCTCACTGGGTATGTCAACCTTTATTAAACATATTTACAATACAAAATGAAACACTTAACTATAAAAAATATTTCTTAACTGCAGGATGATCTCAGTGGTGAAGACTTCAAAGAAATGCCTGGACAATTATTATATCAATTGTTAAAAACTAAAAGCGAATATCCATTACATTCCGCTGTTCGGTTACAACGAGAAGATGTCGTATTTTTGTATTTGGTTGAACATAATGCTGAGGTAAGTCTTTATTTTATTGCATTTAAAAAATCACGATTCTCTTTTGTACAGAGATCATTAAGTAACAATTCATTTTAACGTCATATCTTAAAAATACCTGATATCTTAATATCACATACATTTGTTCCTGTTGTATTCAACTGCCAGGTTGAATACCTGATTGGTCTCTTTATAAGAGAGGCGGACATAGATAATGAAATTATCATTCATGATTCAAATTGTCACGAAACACCTAAGTATAGAAGCACCATTATGACTAGAAAACTGCAATTCTTTAGTGGATTAGCCATTAATGAAGATTTATTGCAGTAGTTTGAAGAGCAATAGCAATATTCCGAGGGACCATTCGGTGTACCCTTGTTCTCGCCAGTAAAACAGCCGTCTTGATAGGCTTCAGTATCGACCTTTTCTTTTCTGTGCCACCTTCTGTCGTCATTATTATAGTCTTGAAATACATATTTTTGAGGCGCGCAATCTCTTTCAGCAGTGGTTATCATTGCTGGAAAAAATATTAACAATAAGTTAGCAAGTTAATTGTAAAAGTTAGTAAAAACACTATGGCTGATTTAAAATATTTGAAACTAGCTAAATCTATTTTTAATTCTACTTTTTAATTTCATGTCCTAGCAAAGTTATTCTACTAATATTATATTTAATACCAAAAGTTAACCGAAAAAAGATAATAAATTTCAAGCGCATAAAACTGCACGTTACAATAATAGAAACAAAAAAAAACTATTCTTAGATAAGCGAAAAAAGTTTAGATACTCACTTCCATTGGGCAGCCGATAATGAGTAATTCGCTTCATACAAAAAGTTGACGTCGGACAGTCCTGATAGAACCTCGAGCTGTAGTCGAATTTCGAGCACGGCTGATCGGCGTCGCCCATATATTGCGGCGGCAGGACCGTACACCTGTAGCATATCATCGCGTCGCTCGTCGGTAAAAGTGCCGCCAGGACTAGAAAACAATATTTTTCGTTACGCACAGCGCGAGCGCTCGATTCGCCGCGCGCGCGGCGACTCTCTAAATTTTTTTCCTCACATAAATTACGTGCACGAGGAATTTTTCGCTTCGACGGAGGGATTCACTTATTTTGTTTTCAAGACCGTTTAAAGGGAACGTGCAAAATAAATTCGTTTCGTTTTTTATTATCTGCTTTTAAAATAGTGCTCGAATTCAGTTTTATGTTTTTCGAAAAAGGATAAGATTCTGTGAAATAGTAAATGTGTAACTAATCAACGATTTCCGCTTAAGCGTCAACGCGAACGGCCAGTAAAAAATGATTCATTGATTTACGCTCACAATGTGGAAAATGCAATGTAAATATCACGAATGCGACACGTGATTAAGGAAAAAAATGTCATTTCTGTACAATAAATCTGTTTTTTTTTTCTTCCGCGTAAGATATCCTGCATAAGATCACTCGACATTGAAACTGAATTTTATTTACAAAAATACAATATCAGTATCACATTCGACAAAGTATCGCTTTGCGCATAAAAAAAACATAATAAAAAAACCTCGCAGAATTTCGCGAGAAAACAATTTAGAGAGCACTTATAATTACAAGAGATACTTAATGAATTAAAATAAAACTACTCACACCCGAGTACAGTTAGAGCCCAAGCCGAGCTCCGAACACCTGAGCAATCCATCCTTTCTCGCGTCCTTGACTCCTCCAGCAGGCCAGTACGAAGCAGAACAACAAGAGCCGAAATAAAAAAAAGAGACCAGCTCGCTTCGCCTCAATGAACGGTTCCGCGAGCGAAGCGCGCGCCTCGACTAAGCCTAGCAACCTCCGCCGAATCCGTTCTGGCTCTCTTTATCATCTGGCTCTCGAGGCTCCGTTCGATAACTCAGAGGAAATCACGGAACGGCGATGAATCACTCGCTCCGACGAAAACACATCGTCGCGTTGTCGCCTTTTTCCTCCGCTCCGCGCTTAAATTTCAAACCCGAAACGGGGCGCTCGCCGTCACTTCCGCCCCGTTCCCCCCGGATCAGAATCGAAGCGGCTGCTTCGCGGTATATAGGAGGAGGAAGAGAGAGAGAGAAGGACGGAGAGAGGTGTTCGGCTGCCGCGCGAAAGCTCCGCTCAGGCTGAGTAAGCTCGGTAAGCTGGGTCGAGCGTCGCGAGGAGCATCGCTCTCGCTGATAACGCTCTGATTGGGCTGCGACTTGGCGAGCGACTGCTCCTCCTCGCTTTGGCCATCGCCAGCTGTGCGTTCTGCCGCGCCGCCGGACGTCCTCGCGCGCGCGACGCCACGTCATCTCCTCTCTCTTTTTACCTCGGCGCGGCGCGGCTCGTCTTTCTCTCCCTCTTCGTTTCTCACGCAAGCGCCGAGGCAAGCGCGCGCGCGCGCACGAACTTTATGGGGAAACCGGAGCGACGACGCGCGGCCTTTGACGTTTTCTGCACGACGAGCCGAGAAATACGAGCCGAGCTTTTTGCCGGGCTGTGCAACCACCTGAGACGGCGGTGGGTTGATTGCTCTTTTGAGAATGAATTCGGGCTCGTTTTTTATAAATGCTGTGCCGACTGGGAACGGGAGTCGGTCTTCGTTGTTTTATTTCTGAAATTTATGTATGAAGGGGTGGCTCGAGTTTTATTCAGTGGTTTTTTTGTTCTTTCGATTGGTTTATTTAGTGAATTTTGCCGAGGCGGGTAATTTTGAGCGTCGTGCATTTTTAATGCAGTCGTTTAATTTCAATTGAAATTCAATAGGACGATGCTCTCTGAGCCGTCGATCTATTATGTGGCAATCTGACGAATAGTTTTTTAAATATATTATGATAAATTAATGGTTTAGAGGTACACCGGTTACATGCTGGCTTAATTATTTTAATGGAAATGGAAACTATTATTTAGCTAAAAGAATGCGATCAAATAAGTAATTACCTAAATAAGATATGAAGAACTAGTGGTCGCATGAATTTCAGTTGTATATATTAATAAATTGGGGCGCTTTAATTAAAATGTAGAGAAGGCATTTTATATGCTCCCTTTCCTTTTCATAAAAAAAAAAGAAGAAACAAATTTGAGAATCTCATTAATTTTGTATTGTTACGTCAGTTAAAAAAAAAGTGTCTGCAGTTCTTTTAAAGCTTACATAAAAGGCCTATAATTGGTATTGCGTAAACTTATACGAAATTACGTAATAATTTTAATAAAATATAACTTAACTTTGATTCAATACATGAATAAGAAATAATCACTTGATAATAAGAAATAATTTGTGTCATTCTACAAATTTTGAAAAATACATTTTACTTATTTTAAGGTTCAGTCATCAATACCGTGATAAATATTCTTCCTTACTGCTAGTTTAAATTCTATTTGAATTCTAAACTACGCGTCGTCGTAAAATATTTTGGAAACTACCCACTCTGCCCACGTCGAATTTACTTAAAAAACATCTATCAAAGTCACTGTTTCATACTTTCATTAATCAAAGACACATTTATTCTACACGCAATTCCAAGTTCTCCTTCATACTCCAGACCGGACATTAATCAATGAATCGCGCCCGCTTAAATTGTTTCGCGCGACCCAAAACCGCCTCGCCTCACAAGTTCTCTTTTCAACCACACCTCTGCGTCTTTAGCTTCCCGAGGCGGTGAACACGCTGGACCAGCGCGGCGAGACGGCCCTGGAGGTCGCCCTGAAGACCCGCCAGCCGTCCCTGGCCCGCACCCTGGTGGAGCACCGCGCCGACCTCTGCGCCAAGGACGCGAAGGGCCTGAGCCTGCTGCACTCGGCCATCCTCAAGGCCGACTCGTACGCCGCCGAGTTCATCGTCGAGCAGCTGGAGAACAGCGGCGCGGCGGGCACGAGGGGCCTGGGCCAGGCCAATCAGGCCGATGGAAAGACGGCGCTCCACCTGCTCGCCGCTCACACCTCCCAGGACATGCTGGCCGTGGCCGGCAGGCTGCTCAAGGCGGGCCTCAAGCCCAACGCGCAGAGCCACGACGGATGGTGAGTTTTCGATTTGGATCGGAGGCGGGAGGTGAGAGGGGGTTTTTCGAGGGGAATTTTGGCGTTTTGGACTTAATTTTGCGCGTCAACGTAGTATGCTTGGGAGCGCGCGATGACTTGCCGGCCTGGGTTTGTTTATGTCTGTTAATGTGAAAAAAGTTTGATCGAAAAATTTACGAGTGCTTTTTTTGGCAAGCTTCGGGAGTTTTTATTTTAAGACACGGAGACGGTACTTATTCGAAGTGAGAATATCGATTGAGCGAATTTGATAGTCGCATTATAAAGAAACAAAAATATAAAAGTATTATTTTAGGCTAATGTCATTAACCGTTTGGGTCAACGAAATTTTTGTATCTTTGCATTATTAAAAAATTTTTTAAATTCATAAAGAAAAAAAAAGCGACGCGTAAATGTCAGGATGAAAAGAACAAAGGAAAGATATACAAAAATAGAAAGAATAAGAAATCTTTACAAAGAGTATAAAGGACAAACAGTTTCACTGCGAGAGTTGAATAAAATTTATTTCACGCAAAGAAAACCGACTGAGCGTAAATATTTATTTTAATTGGTTTAAGGCTGTCTTTTTACTTTTATTTTCTACTTTCGTTGATTAAATCAATTCTACAAAATATTTCTGCACGTATTGTGTACTTTTGCAATATGAAAGATAAACTTTTTGACTTCGAATTCAGTTAAAAGTACGACAACAACTCGATAGTATAAAACAACAGCTGTCTCTCGGAGTTTATTATCGTACGATAGTAAGCGACCGTGAATAGCGAGGGAGCTATTAAAATTCTCATTACCATTCAAATGTGCAATAGCTTCTTTAACAAAGGTGTTGAGTAATTTAAAGAAACTGCGCTGAAAACCGAGTCGGGCATTCCTGCGACCCAAACAGTTCGCCGTCTCGCCACGAAGAACATCGCCGCGCGAAAAAAAATGCGAAAATTCGCTGCAGTCGAGGGCGATATTCTTTCCGCTTTAATAAGAATGGAGATTGCCGCGTGTCTTTTCTAGTTATTATTTTTGCAGCGAGTAAACAAACGGGAAAGAAATCTACGCGAGACGCTGTCTGCAGAACCGAGCCTTTTAATAAGAACACAATAAAAAAACTTGATAAATGTAAATGGAAGCGAAACACGTGTTTTAATTAATTTATCAACGCGGCCGCTATCGTAATGACGCATTTAACGCGGATATCTATATCCTACGTAGAACTTTTAATAGTCCGTCTATTCAGTGGCCTCAACCCATATATTCCAGTTGATGCGTTCACGCATTGAACAACTGCGTAATTTTACGATGCTCGATTAGCCCCCTTCCGCGTCATAAAGCCGAGTTAATTCCTTAACACTGATCTCGTTCCGTCGCTTGGGAAAATTAATTAGCCCGTCGGTATAGTTTTTTACCGGCACTCAAACACGTGCGGTCGTTAATCAATCAGAAATTCACCATTGATAATAAATTCAAAATTTATTTAAAAAAAAAAAAAAAAATAACCCCAGGCAGTAAGCAAAATTACTCGATTTCTTTTTCACAAACGTATCTCCTGATTAGGACGCCGCTGCACTGCTGCGTGTCGGAGCGCAACGAGGCCCTGCTGGAGCTGCTGCTGGAGGCGGAGGGGGCGGAGGTGGACCTGCGTACGAAGCAGGGCGACACGGCCCTCTGCATGGCCCTGCTGAGCGAGCCGAGCTTCGAGGCGGGGGCGGCTAGGCTGCTGGCGCGCGGCGCCGCGCCGAATCCCCGCTATCCCGGCGACGAGGCCGACAGCCTGCTGCACCGGCTGGCGAGGGAGGCGCGCGAGGACGCCGCGATATTCCTGCTCGAGCCGTGTCAGCAGGCGGAGATCAAAGGTAAGTCGGATGATATTGGGTTTCCGAGGAGTGCATTTATGGGGAGTTTGGGGTTAGGCGATGAAATTATTCATTTTTTGTTCGAATTGTTTGGGAAAAATTTTATACTGAACACAGTGAACTACAATATTCGTGCATTTTCATTCTTTTCGATGAATAATTAATGTGCACTTTCAACTGCAAAATTATACAGAAGACAAATTTTTCCAATTCTCTCAAACGAACCTTTCAAACCCGCAGACGAAAAATCCAAAAAGAAATGGCGCTCCGAGCCCGAGGTCCTGGAAGCGCGCAACCGAGATGGCTGGACGGTCCTGCACGAGGCGGCCCGTTCCGGCTTAGCGAGGCTGTGCCGTCGCCTGCTGGAACGGTGCCCGAGCCTTCTGAGCGGTCGCACGCTGTCCGGCGACACGGCCGTCCATCTGGCGGTCGCTCACGGCCGGCTGGACGCGCTCCGCAGCCTCCTGGACGCGACGCCCAGCTTCGACGAGCGCAAGGAGCTGCTCGTCTCCAAGAACAAGGACGCCGACACTCCGCTCGGTCTCGCTCTGAGCGCCGTGCCCAAGAACCGGGAGATACTCTCGGCGCTCATCGACTCCGGGGCCGATTTGGAGCAGAGGAACGAGGCCGGACACACCGCCTTGCACCAGGCGATTCTCAAAGAAGATTCGAGCAGCGCGATTTTCTTGCTGGAGCACGGCGCTGATATGAATGCCAGGTAATGAGGCTGCGGGTGGTGGTAATTATGTTGGCCGCCAGCTTCCAGTAGTCAATATCGACTGATAGTCAGGCAATCGCGTTTTTCTATCCAGTACGTCAATCGATCGATAAAGTTTTCTTTCGTGAATAATTTTCTTATTTAATGATTTGCCAAAAAAAGCGCCATTTATCTATTAAACGAATAAACAAAAATGTTCATCCGCCACTCGAGCAGAACGTTGAACGGCGAGACGGCGCTGCAGCTGAGCGTCCACTGCCGGCTGGCCGACGTGGTGGAGGCTCTGTGCCGTCGCGGCGCGGACACGTCGGTGGGCTGTCCGCTGTGGGACGCGTTAGAAACGGAACAGGAGGACGTGGCCTCGAGCCTCGTCGCTCACGGTGCCGATCCGGACTGCTGGCAGGCGGGACCAGACGGCTGCGAGCAGACCCTCCTGCACAAGGCCATCGACGAGAACCGCGAGGATGTCGCGCAATTCCTCATCCGCAGCGGCTGCGATCTGAACTCGCCCCGCAGGCCCGGACCCAACGGCACCGGCGGCGACGAAGCTCGCGACGAGTGCACGCCGCTGCATCTCTGCTGTCAGTGGGGTCTGGAGCAGGTAAGGATCGTTTTAAAATCTTTTTTAATTGGAGAGAATTTTAAAATATAGCATTACATTAATAATTTTCAAATATAAAATTGATGCTTTAAACTATTTTATCCGCAGGTTGTACAAACACTGATAGAGCATGGAGCTAATGTGAATGCGAGAGATGCAGAGGGTAAAACGCCAGTGCATATAGCCATACAGAATCAGCATGCCCCAATCATAGCACTACTACTCTGTCATCCAAATATTAATTTATCACTGAGAGATAAGAAGGGACAGAGTCCGTTTGCGACTGCACTAGCTGTAAGGAATAATAAGGCTGCACAGGCAATTTTGGGTAGATTGCCCTCAGCCGCGGAGCAATTTGACAATAAGGGTAGAAACTTTTTACACACGGCTATTCAAAAGAACGACATGGAGAGCATATTGTTTTTATTATCAATTCAGGTAAGAGAAAACGAATTTAAAATCCAACTGGAACTTAAATTCGGTCCTTTCTTTTGCAGGTAGATGTAAATTCAAGGGTACAGGATGTAACACAAACACCGCCTCTGCATTTAGCTGCCATATCGGGTAACGAAATGTTAGTTCGAAGTTTGATCCTAGCTGGTGCAAGAGTCAATGATACAGACGCTCACAGAAATACGGCTTTACATGCAGCTGCAAGAGCTGGACACGCGGCTGTTGTTTCAGCGTTGTTACAGGTAAGTTTGAGAAAATTTTTCTCAATTGAAAATTATTGAATATAAAATTGTATTTACTTCATTCAGAATAACATTAACTTCGATGCTGTAAATGCGGATGGGGATAATGCATTGCATGTTGCTGTAAGAGAAGGACACGTGACCGTAGTGCGAACTCTGTTGACAGAATGTACGCTAGACGCGGAAGCTGTGAACCTTAAGGGAAGGAATCCGCTACATGAGCTTGCGAGATATGGTCGCGATAACGCAGCCACTATTTGTGAGCTTTTTTTCGAATGTATGGCGGAATATCCTCTAAATAATGCAGGTAAAAATGGCATAAAATTTATTAGAACATTTCATTTCCATCTGAGTTTAAAGAATAAAAGGGCAATTCATATCGTTATAGACTTGGATGGTAATACTCCACTGCTGATAGCTTATATGAAGGGCAATGGCAATTTGTGCCGGACACTTGTGAAGTTCGGTGCTTGTTTAGGATCTATGAACAAAGACGGTATAACGATTTTTAATTACCAAGTGGCAACGAAACAATTACTTTATAGACTATTAGAATCGTTAACGCAAGAGGCCCCTTGGGCTGATAAAGACCTGTGTCTAGAATGCGGCACAAAATTTTCATTGACGATGCGGAGACATCATTGGTAAATTCCTTAATGAATTTTCGAAATTAATATAATTTGATTTGATTTATTTGATTATTTATTTTTATTGTTTTTGCAGTCGTCATTGTGGAAGAATTCTATGCAGTAAGTGTTCTGCACAAGATGTTCCAATTCTGAAATTTGGGCTGAATAAACCAGTGAGAGTCTGTGCTGTCTGTTTTGATGTACTCCAGATTGGTGCCGAGTAAAACGAAAGTGTTATAAAGTTCATTCCAAAAATACTTGCTCTGTTAATTATTAAATCATTATTTACTAATAATTAAATATACTAAAGAATGCTGTATATTCATTAAACTTCATTATTATTAAGTTGTTCCAATTAAATATATTTCAAATGAATATATATTTCAGTTTGAAAAATAAAATCCTTACATTAAATTATGATTTTATGTTTCTCCACGATCTGTAAACTACGTAGATTAACTTAAAATAAATTTGAGACATGTTAAATAGGTCATTGTAAATCAAGTATAATATATGAAAAATGTCAATTTTTAAATTAAAAAAAAAAAACATTAATATCATAAAAATATTTTTGGAAACTGATTTTAAGAATATTTTTATTCAGTAGGCTAAAATTAGAAATAAAGTGGTTTTTAAATACTTATTTGTTAATAATAATGTCATTCTAAATAAAAAAAGAAATTTAAATTTAATAATAACATATATTTTTATAAACTATATTTTTAATTATTATTTACAATTTTATAACAAAATACTTCTCATACGAAATTATTTTTGGTCTGATTCTGCGTTTTCATTTTCATCGGCATAGTCGCATTCATAATCATTATAATAATCAATGTCATTCATCCTTTCTTCCCATTCTTCTTCTTCTTCTAATTTAACATCTCTTAAAGGTCGAGCTTTTAATCTTTTATCACGTTGTGATCTGCGTTTTTTCAAGAAATCGTTAAATAATTGTTGTTCTTGTTTATTTGACAAGAAACTGGCTACTTCTTCTGGTGTTACTTGATTTTTAGTGATTGTTTCAACAGGAACTTGGATAATTCTATTTTCTTCAGCCATTTTTGATTTGCTTAGAGAAGCTTTAATCTATAAAAAACATAAATTTTAGCTTTTATTTATTTTATATATTATCTGGTATATGTTACAAATAAGTAACTTGGTTTAAAAAAAAAAAAATATAATATTCATTTTGTACTAAAAGTAAAAGCAGAAAAACTATTAACCTTCTTCATGATGATAGAGTGATCAAAACCCAATACATTGTGTCTCATCTCTGGTATGACTAAATCTTCCTCTGGTTCTTCAGATATTTCTTTGCTCAGTTCAGAAATTTTAGTTTTTAAGTTAGGTGGTAACGAAGTTTCAAGAATTGATATATTATTTTTACATATGTAAGCACTTGGTACAAAGTCTTCTCCAAAATCTAGTTTTGCCAATCTATCTTCTACATCTTTTGCAGCAGCATACTTCTTATTTTTAACAAAAGCTATTGGTGGAACTACACCTATAACATGCAGTTGACTCAATTCATGATATAAATGACGAGCAGAAGCCTTCAATATGTCTTCAGTTTTTTTATTTGCATCTGCATCACTTTTGGCAATCCAGTAAACATTTACTATACTGAAATCAGGTGCTACTTTTACATGTGTCACTTCTATACCCCTTCCAACTAATTGTGAAGCAACTTCTCCAGTGGACATCAGATCAGTTATATGTTTCATAAAAATTTTATTTAAAACCACCACTCTTCTATCATTATGAGTTTTAGGTTTCTGTACTCCACGTGCAGATTTAGAGATCTCCGGAATAGCTGGAATAGGCTGAGATGTTTGTTTACGTTTGCTTCTACAATTTTGTGTTTAGATTTGTTTTAGTAAAGAAAACATTAATGAAGTAAAATTAAGATTCAGAAGTAAAAAACAACTTACTTCTTAGTTTGATCAGCACTCATTACTTTATTTACAATTTTTCCCATTTGAGAGTTCCATCTTGCACTGGTACATATGCATCTTAATTGCATATTTATTGATGGAAACCTGTAATATCAAAATACTGATAAATATTATGACTATTTATTTATACTTTCTTAAAAAAAATTGTTTTCTATAGCATTCGAAAAAATAAAAATAAAAATTTCGTTCTACGATTTTACTGCAATATACAAAAGAACATTTAAATTATTATTTCATTAACATTTTAGTGTTGATTCTCTACTGTAAATAATAAATGCTGAAAATGTACATATTTCTAAACTCATGATACTTAGGCCGTGCGCCATGCGCTATGCCGCTGATTCTAAGTCGTGATTGGTCAAATAAACAAAATTAATCAATCGCAGCTCTCTTATGTGATATAAAACGATATATAACCTAAAAAAGGGTTGAAAATACTGAAATGTTAACTATATATACATAATATATATGCCTATGCATGTATGATGCACGTGTTATGTGTATATTGTTGAGTATGTGATATATATATATATATATATATATATTAGCTGTATATGGCGAACGAACACGCCTTTCGCGCTTCGCGCCGTCCATAATGCTGTACCAGCAGAGCCGACCAATCAGAAGCAAGGCGGGAAATGCAGGCGCGTTAGCGACGCGCGCATGTATCTCGACATTTGGGTTAAAAAATAGCGAAAAATTTCCTTCGGACACCACCTCGAGAAGTCAAAAAAACAAATTAAATACACTAGAATGCATGACGAAGGCGGTTCCAAGAGTACTCAATGAAAAATTATTAAAAAGTTTGGTTAAAAATAGGTTGGGTCGGCCCGGGTAAGGGTTGTAAAGTTGGGCAAAGCGCGCCAAGCTGGCAGAAAGATGGCGGCGACAGCATAGTGTTTCCCGCGCAAAGACGTGCTATCTCTGTAGTGGAATATACTGGTGTGGCTGGCAGTCGGCAGTCCGCTGTTGTGTTGTGCACTTGCACTCTGTCTGTGTGGGATAGATGACTACACGCAAGCGTACGGGTGTTGACGAATCTCGCGAGTGTCAATTCTGCGTGTGAATCGCGGTACTCGGTAGCCGATAATACCTTCTTTCGTGTTTTTTCCCCTTTCATCTCGGGGTGCGATAAGCCCCACGCGTTTCCCCGTGTTTTTCTCTCGACGGCAACCAAACACCGCAGAGAAAAATGGGCCAGTCCGACGATATCGAGGACTCAACGTTCATGAAGCACCAGGACCTATGCCAAAAGCTCAACATGGATGCGAGCGCAGCTAACGAGGCCTGGAGATCTTACGAGAACATAAGGCAGCACTACACCCTCGAGGTAAATTATTGTTTATTTACTCTTAATTACAAGCTACTTTTTATAAATTTTTTGGTTTCTGTGGCTTCTTTGAACCTTTTTCAAGGATTCTTTATATTTCTAAGGTAAGATGTTGAATATTAAGTGATAAACTTGTTTTTTTAAAGGGGGATCAACTTCACTGGATAGGCTGTGCTTTGTATGTTGCATGTCGAAAGGCTACCACCCCTACTGTAGGCAAAAGTAATACAAACATTCAGGGAAACTGCGTTTCCCTTACCAGACTTCTTAGACTTTGCAATTTACCTTTGTTAGAATTTTTTATTAAGAGTAAATCTTGGACAGATATGTGTAATATGCCACTGGACTTCGGCGCTCGGATAGAGGCACTGCAAAGAAATTTTTCAGTGTCCTCAGTAATATTCCAGAAGTACCAGCCTATATTTACTAATATTTTCAAAACCCCAGTTGATGATATTGGAAAAGCAACAAGATCAAGACGACATAAGACTGTTCCATGTACTCCTTCTAGATTGTTTGAATTTGGTTGGTCGCTTTTCATTTGCATTAAAAGCGGAATCTCTACCATCTCCGATGATCTTGTTAATTCTTATCATTTATTATTGGTTTGCTGTGATTTATTGTACAGCAATGCATTGTTAGCAAACAGAAAGGATTTGTTAAATCCTGATTTTCCAGGTGAATAAAGTTATATAATTTACAGTTTTTCGAATTTTTTTTCAATTATAAATATAAATCATATTCATATTCAAATTATATGCATGTTTTACAATTAAAAAAAAATGTTATATTTGTTAAAGGTTTACCTGAAAATTTCAATGATGAGGATTTCACTCCACCAGAGTCTGCAAATTGTATTGTTAGTTTACTCTGTGAACGTCACAATGCTATTGCAGTTGAAGCCATTGGAATCAAAGAGTATTCTTTGAAACCTTACATGAGAAAATTATTTAATGAAAAAACTATTAGAGGAGATCAATCCAATTTTTCAGGCATTTTAGAGGCACTGAATTTTGATGGAAACAGCAAAGCTATCAACAAAGCTTATGAGCAGCATGTCCTCAGTGTTGGAGATCTTGATGAAAGAATATTTTTAGGTAAAAATACTTTAATTTATTTATTATTGTTGAATGCTATGCTTGGAATATTGGTATCATGCAAGTAGCACACATGTAGTGCACCAATAACTTGCTATATTTTACACCACAAGTCTTTATTTTTAAAAATTAATTCATATATTATGATGAAAAATTAATAATTTTCCAATTACATTTAAATTTGTTAATTTCTAAATTAATATTTATAGAAAAATTAATGAATACTTATTTTTGTAAATAACAATTAAAAGTTTTACTTAGATGACTTGCCATTTTTATTCCATCTTGTTTTTGTTTTGTATTGTTTTGTTTTTTTTTATTTATAGCTTGATTTGTTCTTTTTTTTTCTTTTTTCTCCTTGTTCATCAACCCCTTTCATTTTCTGCTGCTAACCAATGTGTGCCTGCTTTACCATCATTCTGATATTCAGCTGAATGGAGAAGAACAAGACTAGATGGTGTAATACAAATAAGAGGTTTTGATGGAGAAATAGCTAGGCCTAAGTTATTTAAAGGTAGGTTTGCTTTAAAAAAAAGTGATTCAATCAAGAATCAGCTGAAAATAGAAACACACTTTAAAAAGTTATCAAAATTAAATCAATTTGGTAAACTAGCTATTTAAACAAATATTGAAATTTTATGCATAGTCTTAAACAGTATATCATTTTTTGCTAACTTAAATAATAAGATATAACACACAATAGCTTATATTAAATTAAATAATTCAATCAATATTTTAATATTACATTTAATATTTTAATATTTTATTTTAAAACTTTATATTTTGTGTTTTAATTTCTTCAATTTCTTTTGTGCTCCAGGTCCAGATTCTTTAAGTAATATTGGATCGTCTCCATCCAAAATGATGAATATGAGCGATCTACAGGAGCAGTTTCAGTCTAAAAAAGAACAATTAGGAGCGGTAAATATATTTTATTTTCAAAATTGCGTAAAATGTAAACAATTATGAAGGACAATATTCTTAATTTTTATACCTTTATACAGATGTCACACTGGGCACCTCCGACTCCTTTGACGGGTCGTAAATATTTAAAAACAAAAGATGTAACTAATGCTGTTCCCTCAGCAAACCCGACGCAAAGCGTTATTCGCTTACAGACTTTATTGGTAGGATGTCAAGCCTTACCATCTGAAAATCTTTTAGAGATATTCAAAAGCAGTTCACAGGACATTCAAACTTTTGTTGATACAAAAGTTCAAGAATTTGGGAAAATGTTCTGTGATGCATATTCGCCCAGAGTTGTTGATCAATCTGATAATTCTTGTTTAGATTTTGGAAAGAAGCGTTTACAATCTGCACAAACGCTTTTTTATAAAGTTTTAGAACTTGTTTTAAATGATGAAATGTCTAAGAAACAAAATTTCGATGCATCGGTAAGTTTTTATTTATTAAATTTTTTTATTTTTTAAAGTATATTTTATTTAATTCAATTTCAATTTATTATCCAACAGATCTTGTTGAAAAATGACGTATTTCTTCAATGTTTATTCGCATGTTGTTGCGAAATTGTTGTTTACTCATACCAAAATAAGGATAGAACTTTTCCGTGGATTTTAAAAGCTTTAAACCTAGAAGCTTATTTCTTCTATAAAGTTATAGAAGTTATTGTTAAAGTTGCTGTGGATCAACTGACACGTGACATGGTCAAGCATTTAAATCGAATTGAAGAAATGATTCTTGAATCATTAGCCTGGAAATCAGGCAGCCCTCTATGGCAAGCACTTCAAAATTGCGATGGTGGTGTTCCATCGTACGAAGATGTGGCTTTACCGGGAACTTTTGATTTAGTAGATCCAAATACCCCTGGACAACCGGTTTTAAGAAGAATTGCCTTAGACAGAGGAGCACATCGTGATGATGTTCCACAAAGTCCTATTTCGTCTGCTTCGGAAAGGTAGATTTTGCTTTACTTAATAAAAAAATTAATTATTAATTTATTAAATCAAATTTTTTCTTTAGATTCCAATCGCCAGTTGCGCCGTCGGGTGTAGCAAAGAAGCGTCTCTTCAATGAAACAAAACAGCAAACCGCTCAAAGTGTTCTGAAAGTAGGTGGAGTAGGTCTTTTATCACGTCTGGTGAATGTAGCTGATCAAAGAAATGGATGTGGTCCATCCACAAGTACTCCTATTGCTACCGTGAATCGTGATCAAAGTAAACCACGTCGAACAGGTTCACTCGCATTGTTTTTCCGCAAATTCTACAATTTGACAGTGACGCGAATGCAAACCATTTGCAACTCTTTGTTGATTAACGACATTGAAGTTAAAAGAAAAATTTGGACTATTTTCGAGCACTCTGCAAAAGAAAGAACACACTTAATGAAGGATCGGCATTTAGATCAAATCTTGATGTCTGCAATTTACGTTACTTGTAAACTTAACAAAATTGAGAAGAATTCTTTCACAGAGATCATGCGCTGCTACAGACTTCAGCCTCAAGCCGAATCACACATTTACCGTTCGGTGTTAATAAGTAGAAATGTCGAGTATAATGCCGAGACCGTCATTGAAAACGGAAATCGGTACGTGTAGTTTAAATTAATTAGACTTCTTCAAACATTTCTAAATTTTTCTTTTAGTGTTCATAAATACATATATTTTTAACTTAATTTTTGTTTCAAAGGTGCAACCAAGCAAATAATGTGGCACCTCCGACGCCTTCAGACATGGCAGCAACTTCTCGCATTTACGGCTCAGAAGAGCGCGGCGATCTTATAAAATTCTACAATACCGTTTATGTTCCCGAAGTCAAAGACTTTGCGAAAAGACTAGGAGCTTCAGAAGGCAGTGTTTGTAATCTAACGTTGAGTCCTTTACCTAAGGCCCGAACAATTATAAATAATTCTCCAATCAGAAGAGTCACTGAAAGCGTTATGACTCGTGTACTTGATCCTAAAGAAATTGCAGCTTCTCCAGCACCTACGTTAAATTACTGCTTTAATCGCAGTCCAGCCAAGGTAATGATGTTCGATAATTTATATATTTGATATTTGAGAAAAGTATTTTTTTTTATTTATCAAATATTTAATAATAAGTTCATTAAACTACTAAAATTATTATTCTCATTTTTTAAACATTAAAATTATCATTTTCATGTTTTTTCGATAAATTTATTGCAATTAGTCAAAGAAAATGCCACCAGATTATGTGTATACTTAAACTAAGCAAAAAGTAGCTTTTTAAGGAGGTCCTTAGACAGACTCTAAAACTATTTAATAAATTTTCTTTTAAATATTCATTTATATACTCAATAAAAAAATAAAAGTTTAATGACTAATTTTTTATAATTCTTATAAAAACTGATTTTTTTTCTAGGATCTGGAATCAATTAACAAAATGGTAACATCAATTGATGCAAGAAAATGTGTTGGTAAACGATTGCTTGCCGATGAGTCAGAAATATCCGAGTCTGTCGAACCATCTGGTAAAAAAATAATGACTACGTCGATAACATCTGTCACCAGAAAGCTAGAGAATATAATCGGCGATCGACGTACACAAAATCAATAAAAAAAAATGGTTTCTTCACTCTAGGATAATGTATCATAAGCGATCGACGGTTCTATCGGGAAAATTGTGCACCATTTTAAGAAAAGGCTTTTTCAAGATTCAGCTTGATTAAGAGCTTCTTCTTAAATCTTCGCAAATAATCTTCGGTCATTTATTAACATGCCTTGAGAATTGAATATGAAACTCTAACTATTAGCACAGCTATTACGGTACGCTTCGGCGATTCCGCCATGAAAGCATTGAAATGAAAATAGGAATGGGAAAAACTTGAAGGGCAAATAAGGTTTATTTCAAAAACGATCTCTTGCGCCACATGAATTTTTTTTACATAGCGCATCCTCGTATACTTGATATTTCACGGTGATGTCGTATAGGCACAGAATTAGCGAGATATAAAATTAAAGAACGATTGTTATAATGTGATTTATTACGTAAACATTTTTTAAAACGAATTTGAAAATTTTAGCTAATAAGGCGAATCTCGTACACTCATGGTTTATTGCAAATATACGAGAATTTCTTATTCGACTCGTGATATTAGAATTTCAGCACTAAAGACGTATTCATTGAAAATCAATCAATCAAGCTAAGTTCGTTGCGATGGAAATTATATTTAGTGTAATCACGTATTTTTAAAGTCATTAATCACATCAATTTTGAACTATCCGTTGATCAATTTTTCTTATAATGTTCTTGTTTTTTATGCATATGAATTTCATGCATTATATGCAGCTAATGCTTAATTAATTTCTTGTAAAAAATATACCGACCATTAAGTGAAAACAAATTTTTTTTACGGAAGTAATTAATATCTTACAAAAAATCGCTGTTTAATAATGAATGTCATGTTTAAATTTTTTAAACGACTACATTTATTGAACTTTGATTTAAACGAATCCACTGTAATATGAGGTAAATGGTATCATATTCTTAACATTTATATATACATATATATATATATATATACATATATATCATGAAATTTAGTTAAAATTAATTAATTGTTTGCCTTGTGTTTAAAAAAAAAAAAAAAAACAGCGTGTTTTAGATAATGATTAACATGTTAATGAAAACATTTAACGCGAGTAAAATAATTGCAATTTAATAAAGTGATTTCGTAAGTGCTTATTGAAAATATTATGACGAAATAATTCATTAGTATGCATAACAAGTAGAATAAATATATTATATAAGGTGCTTTATTTTTGGTTAATATTAGAACTTTTAATTTTTTTATAAATTTTAAGTAACATTTGGCTTGTGCCTATTGTTTTTGCACCAATATTTGCATATTTTATAGTGAAAATTCATTTTGGAATTTCGATTGAATACAGTTTTTTATTTTCCTTATTATAAAATTGTAAAATTTAGAAATTTGAAAGTGATTTTTCATTTTAAAAACAGACTGATTGGAGTTTATAAATATTAGTGACATTTCTATAAGTATTGCGCTATATTTCGATTATTATCATTGAACATTGGATTACTTTAAATATTTTCAAGCTATATTATATATATTTGTATGTATGTGCGCATGTCTTTTAGAATTCAACATCTTTTTGTAATGAGAAAAAAAAACTTAAACAATATAGCATAAATAAATATGCTTCGAATTGATTGATATTCATTACTAGAAAGAATGTGCTAAACTTGGCTTGAATGAAAAATTATTTTATAAATTTTAGTTATGATTGATGAACTATCGATAAGTAAATAATTTGAGAGAGAATGTGCCAAAGTGACTGTGAGATTTCAAGTTTTTTTTGTAGATTAGTTTGAAATGAATTATATTACTTGAAATTAGCACGAATATAGAATTTTACAATAATGAAATAACACATATGAATTTATACAAAAATAGTTGTAGAATTTGAGTTGATTTTGCATATAGATTAAGATTATTTTTAGTACATAAGAAAAAGAAATAAAAATGATTTGTTACTAGAGTTCATTTAACTTCAAAGATCAAGATATATAATTGAAATACTTGGACAAATTTGAGTGTAAGGGACTTGATTATTTTTCGCTCTACTATATCAGGCAGCATTAAATTTATCACTCATTATGTTTGTGCACAGATATAAAAGGAATAATTAAAAAAGTGAATTATATTTAACTTAGAGTCCAAGATAATTCATGTTTGTATAGTCACATATATTTTTCTGTGTGCACGTGATATGTAATTGTTATATTTTGTAATTTTGTGCACAAAGAGAGATTTGCTGACAAATTTTTATCAGAATATAATAATTGTGGTCTGTATATATATATTGATATATAATTCATAAATAAATTGCCATCTAAAACTGTAATTTTTTCTGTTATTACTTTGTATGATAAATCCTTAAATTGTTAAAACATTTATTATGATTATTTAATGAAATTCCATTTTCTGGAATTGAAGATATTTCGTAATACTAATGAGATTTTAGAGTCTAGAAGTAAAATAATACGAAATTCTTTATTTTTGAGTAATGTTGTATTAAAGATTTTAATTAACTCAAATTAATATAATTAAAATTTTGACTATTAGAAGCAGCTGTAATTAAATCATTTCTTAAGCTTAAGAATCAACTGATTAGTTATTACTTAGCATTAATCTTAATAAATAATAAACATAATTGATGTTATATTACAATTTTGTAAATTTTGTTTTCTTATTTACGAATTTACCACATATTTTTAAGTTTATGCAACACTGGGAGTATCAAAAGACATGAATGTATAAACAATGAAAAAATTTGATAAAAGTGTTATAAAAAATTTCAAATATTTGGAAACTTAAGTTAACATGTTTTATTATGGTTCATTAACATGATTCATTGTAACATTGACTTAGCGGACTCAGTCCAAAAGTTTGTCACTGTTCTTTACCGCTCTTTTCTATGTACAATAGACAAATGGCGAAGACAACTAAGATTTATGAAACCTCATTCTAGTTCTTAATTATAAAATTACTTTAGTTTACTAAATAGAGTTTTGGCGGCACAGTGATCTATGCAGCTGATGTAGTCAATAACCTCTTCCACACAAGTTTCAGCTGTATTGCTTCTGGAGTTAACTCGATCATTGCAGGTGTTTAGTTTTTCTTGAAAAGCAGCGCATTTCTGAGTTTGGGAACACTTTTCCTAAAAGAAAAACCAGGAAAATGTAGAAATATCATTTACTGAAAATCATCTGAATAACCTCTATGCCAACTTCGAATCATGTTTATAAGGGTAAAAAAACTAGACAGTTCAAAGTGGATGGATCAATGAAGATGTGATCGTGGTTTATTTTGAAATCGGTACAGAGCTCGTTCAGATTTTTTCCCTTAAAAAAAGTTACGTAACATATTTTCGAGAAGCAATGCTACATGACTTACCCGCAACACTTTTTGCGGGTCGACTAATTCCTCTTCGTCTTCTTGTGCCCTAACAGTCGGGGCGAAACTGTTGATAAATGACCAAAAGACCGACATTTTTTCACGAATTTCGTGAGTCGTTTTTCGAACGCTACTGAACTTTAAAGGTCGATGCAAAACCTTTTATTGCCGAAAAAAAGTTTCACACGAGATCGGGAAGATCCGCGTTACGAGTAGCAGACGAGGAACATTGTAAAGCTGCAAATGGCGGCAGCGGTGCAATCTGCGCGTGCGCAACCTTCTCCCTCTCCTTTCTTATTTTTATTTTTTTCCGCGAAAGCCTCTGTATGCGTGTACAATTTAATTGCACATTCACTAAAAAAAAATTTAAAACGAATTGATGGCCTTAATGCCATAACCTACTTGAAAATTTAAAGACCTGCAAAAACACTGCGGCATATGCTTTTAATTATATTCAATAGGCGTAAACAGAAACGGAGTTTGCATCATGAAGGAAGGGTATAGAAAATAAAATGAAACAAGAATTCAGGAATTTCACGTTTCCATGTAAACAATGCACGCGCTTCAGTGTCGAGAAAACAAGGAAGAAGCAGCGTCTGAACTCGCAGACAAAAACCTCGAAACAATTAGGACTTCGAGCGTCGCATTTTTTTCTCCAAGCCCCCCGCGCTAGAAAATAAACACATGTGCGCTTGCGTATACAGCTGGCGACTGGGCAGAGCACGCACTGGAGGGCATATATGCGCGAAATCGCAAATTGAGAGAAAAATCGCCCATCGTGCGTGTACGTACAAGCGTAGAGGGAGTGAGGTTTCGTACATACACGCAGCTTACACGAGTACGAAAACACACGGTATTTCCCTTGGTGTCGTGTGGGCTGCGCGCAAGGGAGAGAAGAAAACGACGTATAGCGCGTAGAGCACACAGCCACAGAACCTGCCTGCACTCTCTCGCGAAAACTTCAAAAGCAGAAGAGAATCGCTCCGAAGGGAGCGGAAAAAGTTAAGGGACCGCTCATTTAAGCTAACAGGAAGTGGAAGGGCTCATAGTTGAAGAGATCGTTCCTGTTGGACGAATCGAGGAAGGAGAGAACTGGCAGAATTGAGGAAAAATCGATGGTTCAACCGTGCGCGCCGATTTCTGTTGAGGTTATGTTGCTCTCATACTAGTTTTTGACGACGACTCTATAAGAGTACATAGGACTCTGTGGATCTTACGATATTACTGCGAATCCTGACTAGTTTCGATTACTGAGAGAAGCTTTTGAAGAGATAACTGAAAGTTTACCGATGAAAGTACAAAGCAACGAGTAGTTTAGAAGAGATTGCAGATCTTAGATGAGCTAAATACATTGAAAAAACGTCGTCGACGTTGACGTCGAGTTAATTAAGATAAATAGAAACAGAAGAAGATTAGACAGAAGGAAAGGAGAAACAGAAATATACAGAAAATCGAATTTTTGCAGAGATTTCTGAGTCGAGGTTCTTCCCTCGCTAGTGGCTCAATGAAACTCGCAGCTTACAAGTGCCTCTCTACGGCGAAATCAACAACGGCGTCGAATGCTCGGTGCCAGAAAACTAAGGACAGGATAGCCGCTTGCAAGGGAGCCGCAGTTGCAGCTGACTCGAGGTCGAGTTGAAAGAAAGAACCTCTTACGAATGGATGATGCTTGCTGGCAATGAACGGCATGGATAGACATGGACATGGACATGGGCACTCGCACTCACACCATCACCACCACCATCATCACCACCATCCCCATCACCATTCCCAGAGTGGCAGTGGTGGCTCATCCTCGTCCTCCACTTCCTCACATCATCACCATTCACACAACAGCAGCTCCCACAATTCCATTGCGCCAAGCCACCATCACCACCACCCACACCACCCACCACCTCAGGTGTCTGCCAAGCACAATCATGGCCAAGTACAGGCGCCACAGAAGGAATCGATTAGTGGCTCCAGTGGCAGTGGACCACCTGTGCCACAGAAACCCAGAAATTATAAATTGTTAGTGGACCCGTTTTTAAAGAAGGGAGCAACCAAAGTGTACAGATATGATGGTCTTGTGCCTGGTGACCCTACATACCCTATAGTACAAGTGCGAGACCCCCGTTCCCAATTGACTCGAATATGGACAAGGTTAGATAAACTTGATTTACCTGTACCAAGGTTTAAGATTGATGCCAATTACTGTGGTGAACCACCCCCCTTAGAAGTGACTTTTTGTCATTTAAATGATAATATTGATAGGACTTTTCTGTCTGATATGGTTCAAAAGTTTGGTGCAACTGAAGAGTTAACAATATATTATCATCCTATTACAAACAAACATCTTGGAATAGCAAGAGTTGTGTTTGAAACTACAAAGGCTTCCAAAGCTTGTGTAGAAAAATTAAATAATACATCTGTAATGGGTAAAGTGTTAAGGGTTTTCTTGGATGCCTTTGGTGATGAGTGTAGAAAACTTTATGACGACTTAACTGCAGAGAAAAAAGTAGAGAAAAAAATTGAGAAAAAGGTGAAGGAAGAACCACCAGTACCACCAGTTTCTACAGTTCCACCACCAGTTTCAATAAAGGTGAGATTATTTTAAGTTACATTCAATATTTTTGTTTAGTTACCTGGTGTACACTTTTAATACTTATTTATTTTTGTGTTGGTTTTTCAGACTGAGGTTGAGCAAAACAAAAGAGGGCTGACACCTGTGGTTGATAAAGGATCAACGCTAAATACAGATGATAGAGATGATTATAATAGGCATAATAAAAAGTCAAATCTCGATAAAAATAGAGATTCACATATAGAGAATTCAAGATTTGCAAGTAAAGTTTCTGCTTCATATCGTGATTATCCAACTCCTGGTGGTACAAGTACCAGTAGTGGTGACTTAGGATATTGTACAGCTCCCAGTGATTTAAACTATCCCAATAATTATTCTCAGAATTCTACACCAGCAAGCAATTATGATTATTACTATGGTAATTTTCACCACCATCATCATCAACAGTCCCATCATCACCAAATACCTAATCAAACACCTAATTATATGGGAAATTTATCTCAAAGTGTACCTCCACAGCAACAAAATTTAATAAACCAGCAAAATGCAGGTGTTTGGTGGCCTAATTCTGCAGCACCTGATAGTCGAGGTGCTGTTTATCCTCCAAACACTTCTTGGCCACCTCCAGGTGCCTTACCGTCCGATAATCCAATAGTTGCAATACCACCAAATGTTTCCAATCGAGGTACACCTATTAGCAATGAGTTACCACCCACAAATTCAAAACTTTCCATTGTTTCATCAAAGAAAAAGGATTCCAATATTGCAACGAACTCGCCAGTGGAGTCAGATACTTCGGCTCTCCAGACACCAACCAAAGACCCTCGCCGAGACTCTCCTGAAGAGCAACGTAAGACTCTTGATCTTGACACAAGAATAGCTATGTTATTGAAAGATAAGGCTGGTGGCATGGCACCTCCCTTTTTACAATTTGGAAGTGATTCTGAAGACGATAAATCAACTGTTGAAGAGGAAATGCTATCAAATACACCTAGTCCGTTTCTCACGCACGACGCTTACGAAGCGTGCTTCCATAAAGCTCAACAGCGAAGTAGGGAGAGACGAAAAGCACGTGAAAGTTTTAGTCAAATACCGAAATCGGCAAAAGTGGATGATGATCTTGGGAGTATTATTAGTTCGAGCGAAGATGAAGCCCTTTTAGGTAGTTACAGTCCGACTACAGAAGGACCTATAGAAAATGTATCTAAAAAAGATCCTGAACCACCGAAGGATCTGCCGCCACCGCCTCCTCCTCCAGACGATGATCGCATGTCTTTGAGTCCACTTAGCTCTGGTGATGAAAAAATTGAAGAGGTATGTGTTTTTCTATTTCATGTTTAATTCTTAATTATTAGATTAGAATTCTTATTTTTCCTATCAAATTTTAGATTGCTACTCACGAGTCAGTAAATCAACTCTATACGAATTACGCACATATGACTCATTATCCAGGAGTGGCGACCCCAGCCACTACAAATCACCACCAACTCTACCAAGCACATCACCATCAACAGCCTCAACATCACCAGCAACAGCATTGGCCAAGACCCGGTCAATATCCGTATCCCTATTGCGGAAATGCTACAGCAGCTGCTGCAGCTGCTGCCGCCGCATATATTCCAAATCAGTTTCAAACGACCGGTACACCAACGGCATTGCATGGGTCCGCGGCTGCTGGTATGCCACTAGGACCAGCTGCACAAAATAGTGGATACTATCCTAACTTTCAATCGAGACTGCAAGCCATGGCCAATCATAGTATAACGAAAGATAATCCTCAGGTAAGCATTTTTACTTTTCAATATTTCTTTTAAGAAAGAATTCTATAATTTTATCAATTCAAATGCTAATAAATTATACTTTTATAGGGGCCTACTATCAATGGGGTGCTAGATCGAGTAGTAAATGAATTGAAACAAATTCTAAAAAAAGACTTCAACAAGAAAATGGTAGAAAACACAGCATTCAAATTGTTTGATGTTTGGTGGGATGATCACAAGAAAACAGAAAAAGGTTTGAATGTTAGCATAGTTGGTAATAAAACTAATAGCGTTGCTACCGTCACCAACGATGTCGCAGCAGCAACACCTACAGCCAGTATTCCTCCGATTGCCAAAGAAGAACCGAAAAATCAACCTCTTGCTACACTTCTGGAACAAGCAACTACACCACTGGGCCTAAATTACGATGGCTTTGGCCTCGGAATCAGGGCTAGTATGCCGAAAATGCCATCGTTTAGGGTAAATTAACTTTATTTCAAACCACTTTCAACTATTTATTAAATTTTAAACTAAAACAAAACTATTACTTTTTATAGCGGAAACTTAAAGCTCCTAGTCCGGTAGCGCAGCAAGAAGATGAGGATGATAGTCGGAACTCGGGTGAAGGTCGAGCAGATCGCGAGAGTAGAGTGGCTAATGCTGAAGTCATTGATAGCGACAGTGATACGGAAATGACAGCTGTTCCACCAAAACCGTCATCAAAACGTCAAATTGCAAGTCTTCCCAGCAGCTCGTCGTCCTCATCTTCGTCTTCGACATCTTCGGAGGATCAGAGTAGCTCTAGCAGTAGTAGCAGTAGTAGTGATTCATCCAGCTCCAGTGATTCTTCAGATGATGAGGTTCATTTAAAAATTTTGATTATAACTTATGTATATTTTTATTTTTATTTTTACAGATAAAAATAATCTAATTCCTAATTATAGCTTGGTGAGTCCTTGTCGGATAAACGGATATTGGCACGCAATAGTCAGAATCCTGAAATACTTTTGGAGCTTGCCATACAGAGGGCATTGAGTTGTCCAACTCCAGAAAATGGTAGACAAACACCCGTTCCAAATATCGAAATAATCGATGGATATGCGGAACATAACTTCCCAGAAATGGTTGACTTTGACGATGAGATTGAGCGAATGGATTACTCGTATGTTGAAACCAAAGAAGACTTCAGAGAAATAAAAGCAGAGACTCCAAGCGATGTTAAACCTAATATTAACACAAACGACATTCTAAGGCATCCTTTATCTACAGAATGGGTAAATATGGTAAACTTTTTATTAGAAAATAAGTATCTATTAAAATTATTATTTAAATTATTATCATTCACTTAGCCTGGTCGAGCGATTATTGCACCAGTTGCAAAGCAAGAACCTTTAACCATGAATGTACCTCACGATATAAAGAATATGGAAAGTTCAGCAATAGAAGCTCTCATATCACTTGCTGGTCAAGACAAAAAACCTATAACGAGAATACCAAGTCCTCACGTTAACGTTGCCCCTACAGTTGACTCCAACATAATTAGGAAGCTTCAAACAATGTCGGACAGGTACATTAACGATGAGCCAATTCTCAAAGAGTCTGAAAAGATTGAAATGTTTAGTGAGATTCCAACAAGCGATTCTGAAGAAGAAGAAAGCCTGGAAGTCAGAAGGTTAAAGTGCGTAATTTTATTATTATTATTATTATTATTATTATTATTATTATTTTGTCAACAATCTTTTTTTTAAATGATTCATTTTAATCAAAATAATTACTTTTTTTACAAATAGAGCACAAGCCGTTACAGAATTACAGCAAACTCTCGAATCACGTCCAAGTCAACAAGTGGTGCGAATTTATTTAGAACATTCATATGCTTTATCATATGCTCTTGAGGAACAACAGCAGCAGCAACAATTGTTACAACAACAACAACTGTTGCAACAACAACTTTTACAACAGCAACAAGTACAGCAAGAAATGCCTATTCGACCTTTACAACAACCCCTTGTTTTGACGCCGCCAGAAATTAAAAAGCAGGCTGATTTGAAGAGTAGTGTAAATAAAGATCGTATGGATAAGAAAAAGAATAAGCATGCGAAGGTATTATTTTAGAAAATTATTGGTATATATTCTTCATAAAAGAAATTATGAACTCGTATATAATTTAATGTTTTATTATCAGGTAAACAACAATGTGCACCTTCTGGAAAAGAACGAACGGGAGAAAGAAAACATACGTGTGCCATCAACATTTGATTATGATAGGACATTAACACCATCGTCACTGCCAGACTGTGGACCACCTTCGCATCATTATGCAACCCCGACTGTCTATAAACAACGCGATCTCATGTCAGAGATGGAGATACTCTACGAGTTCTTGACGAAAGGCATCGATCAGGAAGATGTTGAGTATCTAAGGAGAAGCTACGAAGCTTTACTTGCCGACGACTCGCAGAGTTATTGGCTGAACGATACCCATTGGGTTGATCATCCACCCACAGATATACCAAGTCCTCCAAAGAGGCGAAAGAGAGATGATATGAGATTGCACGTGACTGGTAGTGCCAGAACCGAAGGTTATTACAAAGTGGATCTAAGAGAGAAATTGAAGCATAAAGTGAGTTTAACAAAAACAATTGATAAAACCAAAACAATGAAATACAGTTTAATAAATTTGATGATTCTTTTCGCAGCACCATTATACACAAAGTATTCAACGTAACGAAGATATTCGAGACAGTTCTATCGGCGGTAGTCGTGTGCTTGGTGGATTTGACGGTAGTGGCGGATTAGCAAATAATGGACCAAAGGTCAATTCGAAAGCTCTTACCGGCAAAATGCAAGCATTATCTCGAGAAGCGAGAAGTAATCAGAGACGTTTATTGACGGCTTTTGGTATAGATACTGATAGTGATCTTCTTAAATTTAATCAACTGAAGGTATGGTTTTTTAAGCGAAATAGTGTTTAAAATATGTACTGCTATAATAATACTATTATTAAAATTTTGCAGTTCCGAAAGAAGCAGCTCAAGTTTGCTAAATCCGGAATTCACGATTGGGGATTGTTTGCCATGGAACCCATAGCGGCCGACGAGATGGTGATAGAGTACGTCGGGCAGATGGTCAGGCCAGTTGTTGCCGATCTGCGCGAGTCACAATACGAAGCCACGGGTATCGGCAGTTCCTATTTATTCCGTATTGATTTGGATACTATTATTGATGCGACCAAGTGTGGAAATCTCGCGCGGTTCATCAACCACAGTTGCAATGTAAGTGTTACAAAACTCATTCTGTTTTAGAAAGGAAAATAATGAATATTACTGTTTTCTTACAGCCGAATTGTTACGCTAAGGTTATTACAATTGAAAGCCAGAAAAAAATTGTGATTTATAGTAAACAACCTATAGGAGTCAACGAAGAAATAACGTATGACTACAAATTTCCATTGGAGGACGAGAAAATACCTTGTTTGTGCGGAGCACCTCAGTGCCGAGGAACTCTTAATTAAATCACTCATTTTATATTGCTTCATCGTGCTCATCTCTCCCATTTTCCTGCTCTGTACTAGGCAATGTGCATTGTGTCCCACTCATATTTTTGTAAATAAAAAATCTTCATGTAAACGTTTTATAAGAACATACAGTGCAAGTTATTCTTATTTAGTTTCCTGTAGTTCTAGAGAGCGTGTTTGAGAGACTTTTTTGCTTTAATTATGAGAATGAAGGTATGTATTATATAAAATATGAGTTTCTGCTAGGAATGGAATTTTTTATTTTCATCTAAATGCTGATATCGTTACCGCAATGATCATTACATTGTTTGTGGTTTAAGAAGAGGTATTTCAACTACAGTTAACTGTAGGTTTTTTATGTATTGGTTATAAAAAAAAAGTTTTTTACTTCATCAATGTGTATTAAAATGTTTAAATTGTTGTTGTGTGTTTAAATTAATTAATACCTTGACACAAAATTTTTAGGAATTTTTATTTTAATCAAAACAGAATTTAAGAAATTGTATATATTGAAAATATTAAAAGACTGATTTTTAGTAACATTTGAAAGATATTATTGGATGTAAGTATACTTTTTAAAATGAATATATTAAAAAAATTAAATAAACTACTTTGGTCATAAAATTTTTCTTATTTTTCTATTTTTAAAAAATAAGTTATTTTTAATTAAAATTACTTTATAATTTTAAATATAAATGTGGCAAATGATTACTTCAATAAGAATCGTACCTTATATACAGCTGAAAATTATTTTATAATAAAAAAATTTTACTTCAAACTCGAAAATTTCATTGTATTTACTTATTTTACTTAAATTAGTTCCGTAAAAGTAAAATAATTAATGTGACGAATTGAGATGATCCAACCAAGCACCGCTGTGACAAACACAGCAGTGAAGTCAAGAGGGTTCTTGCCTGTTGCCATGTATTATACTAAAATATATATATATATACGTCTAACGAAGTTGAAAATGACCGGGTTTTGTATATAATCTAGCTGCTACTGTATAGTACGTGCAACAGTGTCCGCCGATCTGCCAGAGCAGGTACTTTTGAAAAGCGATATTGCACGTGGTTTACATTTTTAGAAAGAAATCGTGCGACAATATGCCGTTTAATGAGCTGGAACTCTTTGAACAACGCGCAGTTTTTGCGGTAATTGATTAATACCTATTTTCTATAATTAAAAATTTGTTTTTACGAATAAAATATGTACTGCGTTAATAGCTTTATAAGCCATTGAGGTTATGCGGTGGACGCAGCTGCAATATTTTCTTATGTTACATTAATTAATTATGTACTTGTTGTAGGAACGAGAGATAGAAAATATAAAGCAAGAAATTGTTTCTTTGCATGATCTTCTAAATACTGGTAAATACACAATTAACGAAGGTAATACAGCTAGTAATGCAGAATTGGAAAATCTGAAGAAAGAAAATGAAAAACTTAAAATGCGAATAAATATTTTAAAAAGGGTAAATATGATGAGATTGATTAGCTTTAATGCAAGATGTTAGACATGTTAATGAATTTTAATAACCTACATTTTGAACAATAGGAAATATTTTATTTGTAGACCCTTAAAGAACGCAAAGCCAAACACATCGCTGTTACCACTGATATTGCAAATGCTAAGAATATGATTAGTATTTACGACACATTGTATACTTTATTTGAGAAAGCGATTAATGAAGCATATCCTGATTTGCCTGATCCACCAATTGTTATATCATCAAGTAATAATCCAAAGTTTGGTGATTATCAATGTAACAGTGCTTTGCCTCTTTGTAAGCTCATCTCAAGTATTCAAGGTAAATAAATTATTTAATAAATAATTTTAGTGGTAAGAAAATTATATTACAAGTTTTGTTCATTTCAATTATTTCATTTTAGGAAAACAAAAAGTATCACCCCGTGATGTAGCCAATAATATTATGTCCAAAGCAGATAGTTCTCCACTGGTTGACAAATTAGAAGTTGCTGGAGCTGGTTTTATAAATATTTATCTTAAACGCGAATTTGGGCAAATTGTATTAGGAAATTTATTGAAAAATGGAAAGATTACTCCACCTCCTATATTCAGGCCTAAAAAAGTTGTTGTAGATTTTTCCAGTCCAAATGTAGCAAAGGAAATGCATGTTGGTCATTTGCGTTCTACAATTATAGGGGAAAGTATTGCTCGATTATTAGAATTTATTGGTCATAATGTTTTAAGGCTAAATCATATTGGTGACTGGGGTACACAATTTGGAATGTTAATTGCTCATCTTGAAGATAAGTTTCCAAATTACACTACAGAGTCTCCACCAATTTCAGACCTTCAGGTATATCTATTAATAATAACAATTACACTCAAAATTAATTCAAAAATGATGCTTTTAGAATAACTAATAATTTACTAAATTATAGGACTTTTATAAAGAATCTAAAGTTCGATTTGATACTGATGAAGAATTTAAAAAAAGAGCCTATGCAAATGTTGTAAAACTGCAAGCTCATGAACCTAAAATTCTTCAAGGCTGGAAACTGATCTGTGATGTATCTAGGAAAGGTATATAGGAAAATGCAATTTCAGTTTTTTATTAGGTCAAATAAAAAATCGACAAAATAAAATATTTTTATTTCCTTTTCAGAATTCCAAAATATTTATGAGCGTTTGGATATTAAGTTAATTGAAAGAGGTGAATCATTTTATCAAAAACATATGGAAGAAATTGTCAAAGAACTTGAAGAAAGTGGATTTTTAGAAGAAGATGAAGGTCGTAAAATAATGTGGGGCGAAAATAAGGAAGGAATTCCATTTACAATTGTGAAACGTGATGGTGGTTTTACGTATGATACTTCAGATATGGCATGCATTAAACATCGTACTCTGCACGAAGGAGCAGAATGGGTATGTTGTTTAACAATCTAACTAAAAAGAAAATTTATTATTATTAAATACGTATCTTTTTGCAGATAATATACGTTACTGACGCAGGTCAAGCCACACACTTTCAAACTTTAGAAAGCTGTGCTCGAAGGGCGAGAATAATAAACAGTCGTCATCAAATAGACCACGTAGGATTTGGCGTTGTTCTTGGTGAAGATAAAAAGAAATTTAAAACAAGGTCCGGTGATACAGTAAAACTCAGTGCATTGCTTGATGAAGGTAGAATTAAATTTGTGTTGCATTTTTAATTTTAGATTTTAATTGTAGTTATAAATATAAATTTAATTATTTTTTTTATTTTGATTTCAAAGGCGTCAAAAGGTCAGAACAAAAGTTGAAAGAGAAGGAACGGGATAAAGTTCTGACGGAAGAAGAATTCAATAAAGCCAAGGAATGTATCGCGTATAGTTGCATCAAGTACGCTGATCTTTGTCACAACAGAAATCATGAGTACATATTTTCATTCGACAAAATGCTCGAGGATAAGGGTAATACGGCCGTCTACTTACTTTATGCCCTCACAAGAATTCGGTCCATTGCCCGAACGGCAAACATCAGTCGAGAACAGATAAAAGAAGCTATCAACCAAACATCCCTTTCGTTGGATCATGAAAAAGAATGGAAGTTAGCAAAAGTTTTATTGAAGTTCCCCGACATTATATTGAAGATTACAAAGGATCTGTGCCTTCACAGTCTGTGTGAATTTTGTTATGAGATCGCTTGCACTTTTACGGAATTTTACGATAGCTGTTATTGCGTTGAAAAGAACCAAACTGGAGAGATTGTAAAAGTAAATATGGGACGCATACTATTGACGGAGGTGACCGCGATGATGTTGGAACAGTGTTTCGCGTTACTCGGATTGAAACCTGTCGAAAAGATGTAAAAATCTTAAATCAAGATTTAATTGCTTTAAAAAACATAAAAACTGAAACTTATAATTTGAAATGTAACAAATCTTTTTTAAGAAATAAATATTTATGTCATTTACAAATATTCTGATCTATTATTTAAAAAACTAGTTCTTTCATTTTACTGTGATTTATATTTATAATAAGCAAATAAAAACTTGCTTAAAATTTTATACAAAATTAAAAAATGACAAAATATAAAAAAATAAAAAATTTAGAAATGTTGTTTAGTTTACTTTGAATCATATTCAGGTTTTAAATTTTGTAATAAGTGTAAAAATAATAAGAATTTCCATCTTCAAAAACTCGTAAAAAAATTCATCTTACAAACTCCTACTGGAAAAGTCTCATTCAAAATGTGCATTTAATCTTTCGATTCCGTAAAGTCACGGCAGACATAAAAAAATATTTGAATTATCAAAACTTAGCATATTTAAATATTTATCGAGCCAAAAATTTACAACTCATAAATTATTAGACTAGTCACATAAATCACTTCATTCAAAACTGCCTCCATTAAATCTGTATAGGCTTGAGTACATAACACAGTCACGAAACATTTGTTCGTGACTTGTCAACAGTGGCCCATTGATGGCTTTGCCAACTGCGAGTGTGAATTCCGCGTACAGCTCCAGTCTGAGCAGCACGTTCACCCAGGTTCAGTGTGCGATGGGCCCGTTTCCCGCGGAAGACGTCGTGCATTTGCAGCTAGGCTAAAAATAAGGTTGCGCTCTGGCGTACTTATCATGCGCATACCGTGTGATTCTTGCCAATTGACGGAGCGCGTGTTATCGCACTCGACGTAAACAACGTCATCGTCGGGGCTCTACGCACTTGAGATATCCGCCTCGAGAGAGTTGGATTTCTAGAATAGTAGGTAAAACGCTTGGGCGCGTGGGACTTGCCTTCGTGCCACTAACGACGAAATAGCCATCCAGGATGAGTTGGCTGAGGAACAGCCCGCTCCGGAGTAGCTTCACCAAGCAGCGGTCCAGGGACTCGCCACCCAAGGATGCAGACCCGGTCGCTTGTTACGACAGCTTTCGAAAACACTGGCAGCAGAGCTATGAGATCATCTGTCAATCCATTGTAAGTTACATTTTTTATAATTTGGTACCCAATCTGCTGCTACTGTATTGATGTCCACTTGATCTTTAACATTTTTAAGTTTTATTAATGTGACACTAAGTCATTCAATTATTGTATTATGTCACTTTCAATTAGTGATTATGAATAAACTCTAGTTTGTTTTATTGTATTTTACAGCCTCCTAAGGGAATTCCTAGTCATGATGATGTTTTGGGAGTTGTTAACCATGTTGATCAAATGCTAACTTTGTTATTGTTGGAGTTACGTGATTTTTCTATTCAACATAAGCATCAAACTCAGAGATTACAACAGTTGAATATGGTATCAGCAGCACAAGTTAATACTAATTGTACACCTTGCCTTGAACATTTATTGAGTGAAAATCTTCTTGACAAATTGTATGAATGGAGCACTCATACTGGAAGGTATTATTAATTAGTGATTTATAAGTTAAATAAGTCAACTATGTTCTAAAAAAACATGTCATTATTTTACTTTAAAAAAATTGCAGATTTGGAGACGCTGTCCGCCTAGAACAATTAAAGCTTTATGAATTATTAATATCTCATGATACTTCTCTTTTGGCTCATGAACCAGTAACAAGACCATTATTACGCTTATTAGATGAGTGTGCTGGAGATATAATGCCTATTGAAGTGCAAAAGAAGCTAGTTATATTGTTGAATCATGTTTGTGTATCACTGGTTCAAAATAAAGAACTTTTAGGATTATTCTTTCGGCCAACAGCAACAGGCAAAAATCGGTTTGTGTAATTTTTCATTTAGAAATTCATTTACATTTTCCAATATATTGTTCGTGAAAATATAGTAATTAAATAATAATTTATTTTTAGCTTCATCATATTCACTTTATTGATTCCATACTTGCATCGTGAAGGAGGTGTTGGTCAACAAGCAAGAGATGCAATGCTACTGTGCATGTCTCTTTCGAAAAAAAACGATGAAATCGGAAATTATATTGCTGAGGAGTCTCACATTTGTTCTGTAAGTTTTCACATTTGTTATTTAAAAATTAGATAAGATTAGATATTAGTTTTTCATTGCTTTTTCTAAACCTTGTATTTAACACATTTTAATAAATTTTCAAAATTGACAAATTTAAAATTTATTTTATTTAGGTTCTTGCAACAGGTCTCAGTGGCTTGTATTCTTTGCTGCCAAGAATCCTTGATATTGATAGTGAAGACTGGCACAGACTAACAGTGGATGATATTAATGACTTGCCAGCATTAACTCAATTGATGAATTGCTTAGAATTTTGCAATGCAGTCGCACAAGTAGTCCATCCTTTGGTGCAAAAGCAACTGTTGGAATTTTTGTATCGAGGATTTTTCGTGCCCGTTATAGGACCTGCGCTTTTACAGGTACTTAATTCAATCTATATTCCAAATCACTTCTGTATAATGTCTTAAAACAGCTTCACAAATTCTGCTTGAATGTGGATGAAGCCAAAAATAAATAAGAGTTACTTGAATTTAAATTCTGTAAAATTGAAAAAAATGTATTTAATTTTAATAAGAAATTATTGTATATCAATAATTTATATTTGCCATTTTTATGACTTTTTTAACTTTTACATAATCGTACTTAATTTTTTTACTTTAATCCACGTTCAAACTTCATGCTATTTAAAAAATGTCACGATAAGATTAACGCTTTGTCTGACGGTATTGGTGGCTTTAAAATGGAATATGGTGATGGTATCAACTTCATTAATGATTTGTTTATATTCTTTGCTTCCTTCTAAGGATACAATTGGCTTGTCATTGGAAGAGCTTGATTCACCAAATTATCGGGTTTGTACTACATACATTCAGTGTTTGTCTTGTTGAGCTTCTTTTTATTAAATTGGATATTTTAATGATTACATGATTTATGATGTAATTTTTTTTCGTTTTCAATTTTTAATATTTCGATTTATGCTTGTATTTTGAACAAAAGAATTTGCTTTTGGTAAAACTGCTATTCTTTGTTTTATCGCAAATGAATGACTTTGACTTCATTGAAAAAAAATGCTTTTGGTTTGCAACTCTGGGTGCACGTTTGTATTTAATTATTTTCATTAAACATTTCCTCGTTATAATTTTTGAAGTGTGCTGCACGTTTTTGCATTTTAATATATTTTTTAATAGCAAATAATTTCATTCATTTTTTTCTGTTGTATAGTCGAGTGTGGATGAATTAATTGCTGCAACATCATACTTCGATTTATTCTTAAGATCAGTTACGGAACCCGGTTTACTTCAATCTTTGATCAGATTTTTATTGGAAAAAAATTACGATGACAGCCGAATTCTTGATCATCTAATTTTCAGAATATCTTCTCAACGATCACGGGTGAGTGAAGAAACTTAAAATTACATAAAAACTAATTCATAACAGAAAAAATTAAAATAATTTTCACTTTGAACAGTTGAGCCTGGTAACGTTAGCATTGTTCGAGACGCTGGTCGACTTGAACTGTGAAGATGTGATGTTGGAATTGTGTTTAGGTGCTCTAGCGCCCTGTTCTCATGTAATGCTGTCTCAGCGTCGAAGACTTTTGCGTGATCTGGACCCGTTTGGTCGCTGTGCAGAAAAATTTTTGTCTTTAACACCTAATTGTTGTGCAGTGAGTTCACCGTCCATGTTTGTCGCTGCAGCGGCGATCGCCAATGCTACACCCGGTGCATCAAGTCAGGTAAAGATAATAAACGAAATCTTTGAAAAAATCTTTTTCTTTATTTTCTTATTGTACATACTCTTTTAAAGTTACGTAAATGTTTGAAAAAATATTATCACTTTATTTACGTCCCAGAATGAGTCATTGCGACTTCTTTGCCTGAAGTTTCGTAGCCACGCGTATGCGATATGAAATTCTATAAATATAGTTTACACATTGTATATCAGTTGCTTTAGACTGCGTTGTAGCAATGAATATAAAGTTACTCGCGTCAAACTAAATTGTTTATTTACATTGACAGCCGATAGCTACATTGAAAAGTTCAAAATTGTCACCGACCGCAGCTGCGGAAAGTTTGTACAGTAATTATTATGCTTATCTAAGAGACGCAAGGCAAAAGATCGCTTCTTGTCAGCTGGCTTGTACCACTTGGTCAAGGCGATATGAAGATGAAGAAGAAGAAGAGGATTATGACGAAGATGAAGTAAATGCAGATGATACGGATAACGAAAACGGAAACTACGATGACGAGTATTATGAAGATGATAATATATCCAGTATTCACAGCAGTGCACACAATAGTCCGGATAAGGACATTGAAAATAAAAATGGTAATTAAAGTATTATTTAGATTGATTTTAGTTTTAAATTAATAGTGAAATTTAATCTTTACTTTTTAGATATTACAACTTTGAATCAGTATTCAGCTACGAGGAAAGATAGTACCGACGAAAAAGTAGACCGAATTATTGCAAGTTTTTCTGAAAATCCAGTCATAAATTCAAATAAAGAATCGCATACTGATATAATGGATGTAACCGGTAAACTTACAACGACGGAAAGAGAAAAACTTGAGGCTGATATAGCCGAGCTGCTAAGTGAAAGTATTGGAAACCTAAAACCCGATGAAGCGTACAACGAGCGAAGTACTTCCGATGCTAAATCCCCAACTGGTACCACTGAAGAATCAAACGCAACTCTAAATTCGCTACAATTGTCACTCAGTGGTGGTGAAAGTAGTGGTTACGAGAGCTTTGCTTTCAAAGGTTCAAGCGAATCTACACCTGTGAATGAAGACTACGATGATGATGAGACAAAACCGAGTCCCGATCAAATGTTCTCTACATCGAAGAGCGAAGCTACTACCAGTGAATCTCAGCAAAGCTCGAGTAATCAGCAGCAACAACAAGCTGCACAACCGGCAAAGCATTCAAGAAGACAGACACAACAAAGGCGGCGGCGTTTGGAAAGAAAAAATGCAGTGACAAGAGATTCGAAAGGCTCAAAGACACAAGACATTGCTGATGGACAGCCGCCTAATGTTGGAACATTCTTAGATGCTATTCTGAAAAAATTAGAGTGCATGACGGAGAATAATGTTTATGTAAATTTGCATTTGACGGGACTCATAAGTCGACTTGCCATTTACCCTCAACCTTTACTACAATCTTTCTTGCTGAATCATTCATTAGTTTTTCAGCCAAGTATTAAATCACTATTTCAGGTAAGATATGTCTATTTAATAAAATTTTTATTATCGATGCTTTTTAAAAATAAAACTAGTTAATTAATTATTAATTATTCATTGCGTGATATTTTGAACATACAGCTTAGTTTTTTAAATTCATACTTTTATTATTGATAAAACTATTTATTATATTACGTGCATGACATTTTTTTAATTATTTTATCAGGTTCTTGCATCATTGAAGCACAAAATCGATGGATCGCTTCCAAAACAACAAGAAGACGTTACCAATGTTTTAGTGGAACAAGCAAGAGTATTTCTAATCTCTCGGGAAAATAAACTTGTTAATGCGCGAAAAAATGTTCTTGAAGCCGCTGCGCAATTCCCTAGTCCGAAAAAGAGTTTGGTGGGTGGGGATCTAGTTAGTATGAACGCAACGTCTATGACTACAATGACGACAAGAGGTATGATAAGATAATATTACAATTAACCTTATTTTCATTCGTTTTCTTTTAAATTTTTCTTTCTTATTTGAATTAGAATTTAAATAAAATCAAGTAAGATTAAATAAAATTAAAAAATTAATTTTTTTCTACAAACGATTACAAAATTACAAAATATATAACAAATTGTAAAATTTTTTTTTTTTTTTATATTTAGCTCTCGAACCAAAGAGAAGGAGCTTAACATCTTCATTGACACAAATGTTCAGAAAATCTATTAGCAGTGAGTCCCAAATGGTGTCAATGGATTCGTTTAATAGTGGTGATTCACACTCATATATTCCGGAAGAGGAACCAACGAATGGCAACTCCAAAAGCAGGTAAAATAATATTGTAAATATATGATTGCACTAGATTAATAAAGTAAGTTCTTTTTATTAAATTTAAGTATTCTTTTTAGTGTTCCAAACTCTTGGGAAACAGCCAGCAAAACTAGTCGTATCCAGAACATAATTATTTGCGCGGTCATTCTTGATGAATGGCTAAAAGAACTTGCCGCCATTACACAAGAACATACAATTATTAGTTGGTTCAATGCTGCTGCTGTTACTGATAATCCGCAACAGTCCTGATCCTTCCCATCAACTGATAGTATGAACTTCGTTCACAATCATTTCTAAAAAGTCAATGAAAGTATAAGTAGAAAGTTCTACTTTTTTAATTCCTTTAAATTTTTTTCATTTTTTGTGACATCTCATTAACCCTTTATTTACCAGATGTAGAATGATAAACGGTGAAAAATCAATATATTATTTGTACATAATACTTATATTAAGGAAATTTAATGAATTTTATTTTTTTGATCGCGTATAGTTAATGCTACATATAGTGTTAAAGACTATTTTTATTGTATTATCGTAGTGACTTAACTCTTATTTGAAGTAATTTCAAAATTATAATAGAACAGTAAAGTTGAAAATATTAATTGTAAATAGCTTTGTATAGTGTCAAGTAAAGGGTTACAAGTTAAAATTAAAGTAAAAATCGAAGTATTTTGCTCAAAATGCCAATCTTTAGATCAGCAAAATGTAATTGTACGCATTACTTTTAAGCTTAGAATTTAGAAATTGATACCATCCACTATGCATAATAAGTAGTAACGGCACCGATAAGATCGTGTGGAATAGCTAACAACGTATTTGTCCCGTATTAAGTTTCTACAACTTCGTTCATCTGTTTCCGGGCCCAGCGATTGTTAATACGTTTAATGATCGTTTGGCAAAAAAGTTTTTTGTGCCAAAATGTGCATTTCAAAATACCTGTGTTTGAAATTATTGGACGAACTACACTTCGGTAACTATCAATAATTAATGTATACTGACTGATAAAAAATTACATTGAAAGATATTTTACAATTTTTTGGCACATTTTTTTAAATCGTGAACTAAAAGGGGCATCATTATTAATCGTGCAGTTATCTAAATTTATACGAAGCTTATGTATTAGATTATACATAATTGTAAACATGAATATATCGAGACTGAATAGTAAATGCGACGATATTTCCACGATATACTTAAAAGAGAAAAAATAAGGTTTCTAAGTCTAAATTATTTGAAACATAGACAGTATTTGACATTTATTTATTTTTTATTTCAAGAAGAACAATTTTTATTAATTTTATAAATAACAAACCTGTAATAGTCTGAGTTTGAATCAACTCTACAATAATTTCTAAAAGATCATTCATATTTTTTAATAAATAAAATAAGACAAATAATCAAATTTCACTGCCAATATAACAATTTGCATAATTCACATAAGGAAATAACAAACCGGTGCATAATGTAATTATACCTTTTCTAACAATTTTTCATGTTTTACATGTAGTTCTTGGATAGAATAAATCTTGCATCTAATTTAACGATTTAATTTAACGTTCTATTTGTTAATTATGAGTGATCTTTGTTTTGATGACGTTTTTTTTGTAAATCTTAAAAATCATGACATAAAAATACAAGGCCGAAACAGCTTGCATAATTGTTAGAAGTTTATTTGTATAAAATGTTACAGAAAAGTGATCAAAAGTTTTTTGTAAATATAAGAGCTTATATTGTATATATAAATAAATTTAATTATGGATCCCTAATTTGTATTTGGTTTATAATTTCTTCAAATGCAATTATTATGTTTCTTCGATCCGCCGATCTAAAATAATAAAAGCAATTAAAAAAAGATTAAAAAATATTATTATACATAATATCTAAAAATTGTTATGTTATAAAGGACCCCGCACAAAATACATTGAAAAAATTATACGGTCGAATTGGACCAAAACCAACTGGAATGTATTCTTTGAGGTGTCCTGAACAAAAGTTCAACCATAAAAAAACCGTAAAGTTCGACTGTATACTTTTTTCAATGTATTTTGTGCGGGGTCCTTTATTTTATTTATACCGGATGTCCAAGACCACCCGTCCACCCCTTATAAAATCTATAATATTGAACGAAATAAAAATTTAGAAGTTTTCTAATAGCAAACGGTCCATCCCCGATCGAATAGTGATATTTTTAACAATCCATTCCGACCGGAAGTAGTCTATTCGGACCGGAAGACATTTTTTTCAAATATAACGGTATTGTTTTTATTGCGGAATCCGATTCTACACCGAAAAATATGAAAGTTTGGTAAGAATTTTTTTTATAAAATGCGTTTTTTATCCGAAAATGACCTTTGAAGTTGATCTGGTGCAGTTAGAGTCGACACGCGGATGAGTGGGGAATCCACCTCGATCCCCGGATCTGACAATTCTGATTATTATTTCTGGGGAAAAATCAAAGAATTAGTTTATCGTGAGCGTACCACTACAAGGGCTGACTTGATTCGGAGAATCAGAGAAGCAATCCGCTCGCTTGAACCGCATGCAAGGTGAAGCGCATTTTGAGCAAATAAAAGAGAATTAAGTTTATTTAGTTTATTTATAGCTTAGAAGTTTATTATGTTAATTCAAATGAAATGTTATTAAAACATCTTGATTTTTTCTTGTCCTTGTAAAGAAATTTGTTATTTTGCTTAGGAAAATTTTTTTCTGAAAATTCGAATTCAGAAGTCAAAAGTTCTTTGCTTTTACGGGAAACGATACGAGATTAACTTCAAAGGTCATTTTCGGATAAAAAAACGCATTTTAGAAAAAAAATTCTTACCGAAACTTTCATATTTTTCGGTGTAAAATTGGATTCCGCAATAAAAACAATACCGTTCTATTTGAAAAAAATTACTTCCGGTCGGAATTGATTGTTAAAAATATCACTATTCGATCGGGTATGGACCGTTTGCTATTAAATAACTTCGAAATTTGTATTTCGTTCAATATTATAAATTTTATAAGGGATGGACGAGTGGTCTTGGACACCCGGTATATCATTTATTACAACCGTAATTTCAAAAATTATACATATCAAATGTTATTCAAATGTCAATATTAATAGTGATAAAGATGTGGCTGATGAAAGCCAATGACACTATGGTATTCGAAAGATTATTAGATCAAATCCTATCGACTGAAAAAAAGTTATCTAAAATTATTTATTTCTTCAAATTTATAGCCAATCAAAGCGTTGAAAAATGTATTTATATTCTGAGTTCAAATTGCAATAATTTTTCAGACACTAAAAATATACAAACACGTAGACTTTAGCCGCAAAAATCTCTCTTTTTTGAACAATATATTTTTCTGCCTATATTTTTACACTGAGAGAAAAAAAGGAGTAAATATTACTATTCTGTATCGTAACTTGAGATATGAGAAGAAAAAAAAAAAGTTTTTCTATTTGAATAGTAAACATTAAAGTCGAAAAAATAATATTTACTATTCATGAATTCTCGTATCTACAATTTTCGACTTTAATATTTACTATTCAGTTTAGCAAAAATCTTTTTTTTTTCTTCTCATATCTCAAGTTACGATACAGAATAGTAATTTTTACTCCTTTTTTTCTCTCAGTGTAACACGTAAAAATGGATAATTTTATATCAGTTAGATTAGATACTTAAAAATGTGATACGATAGACTGCAATTGTCTGGCGTATATAGGTCTCCGTTTCAGAAGTGAAGGAGATGCAAGAAGTTTTTTTTCTCCTGTTTTCCAATCCTCAAGTATTTTGTATAATTAATTCTTATCAGTACCTTCTTAAATACTCAAGATGGGTCTTGTAATTCAATTTAGCATCAATCCATAGTCTTAAATATCTTAAAGTCGGCTTTGATTGAATACCTATGGTCCCACATACTTTGGTAATTCAGTCTGTCCTGGATCTTATCGCCGCTATTTTCAATGGATTCTATTTGACAAGTATTTTGGGGCGGTACTGTATTTAGGCTGTCCATCAGCCAATATGTTCAAATGTGCAAATTTGAATACCTTTAAATTGTGAATTTGAACTGATAATATCGAAAAACGTTCGGCATTTAAAGAAAGTGGATAGAAAATAGGTTTATAACTTATATAGATTACAAAACTTTGTTACTTTCATCTTATTTTCAAATTTTCTCGAACGAAACAAGTTTCAAATGTAAATTCTGATTTAATAAAGAAACGAGCATTTAGCAAGATTGCGATAAAAAATAGCTCGTAATCAAGAAGACTCCAAAAAAAGTTATAAATAAATTAATCTATCTTACATATTAAGATATATTTAAGGTAAGGTTTATCAAGCTGATTGTGATATATCTTGAAGAATACAACTACAGAACAACCGAATCTGGTTCATTTAAGCTTTTAATGACAACTTTTTTTACATAATTAAGCATTTTTAATGAAAGCTGATAATAGGACCAAATAAGTTCGTTGCGAAATAATGTATTTTCATTTATTTTATTTTCATTAGAAAACTATGTTTTAGAGTTTTGTATGTTTTTATATAATTTGAAATGATATTTTTTTAAATACTAGATTTTTTCAATTTTTATAATGAGGATGTATAAGCATTTAATTTAAAAAAGGCATAGAGAAATTAAAAAAAAAAGAACTAATAATTTAAAATTTTAATTTTTTAAATAAACTTCAACGGTGTCGAATAAACGTATTCCATTAATAATTATTGTCTTTTTTAAATGCGTGAATATTTATGACAAAATCGTATCTTGTCTTTAACTTTTTCACTGCGTAAATTACGCATTGCCATTGCAAAATCTTCCAGATTTAGCAAGTGTCTGGTACGCCGAGTATGCACTTATTTGACAAGACTCGGAGAGAACAGTCGAATGAAGAACAATTTTCACCGTCAAATCTCCCTTCTGCAAAATTAACCATCAATCACCATGGTGTTAACCATACTTTTGATTCTCATCGCTGTGGTATTATTTAGTTTTCATTTTTATGTGAGATATAGAAGAGAAGGAAGGTGTGCTTCGAATGTTCCCGGACCGA
>UCOM01000392.1:0-84370 GCA_900474385.1 Ormyrus pomaceus
GAAATTTCAATAAAAATTACTAAAAAGTATGGTAATTTTTTTGGTTTTGGCAGTCTGTGCTTGCAGTACTAGAAAGTTTAGTAATTTTTATTGAAATATTTGTAATTTTTACTGAAACACTTCTCTCAGTGTAAGGTAAATTTATAAAATAAAGTGTTATTTTAATCGAAGAAGTATTAATTTAGTATGTATACTAAAAATAAAAAAAACCATTACAAAAGTCACAGTGCTTTTTTAATATTATGAATGAAAAGTTCGTTGGTTTGTCCGGCAGATTGGCGCATGACTCCGCTCCTGACTACGGAGTTCATCAATCATGCCTTTTCCCATTCTCTCGGAATCGCGGCAAAAAAATCAGCGCGGCCGATCGATCGGACGAGTCCTCGGAGTCTGCACGTGTCTTTCGCCACGTAGCCCAACGCCAGGCGCTTAATCGACTATTAATGAGACGAGGAAAGGCTGCAAAGTCTCACTCGTGACTTCTCTCTATCTGCTCTCCGTCCATTGTCTCGCTCGCGATTTATCCGGTCGCCTTTCGTATAATTAGGAGCGGGCCGCTTTGACGGCGGAGGAAATATGCACGCGCAGTAGTAACAGTGAGGTACGGGCAGACTGTGTGCGGAGCGGTATATCAGTCACGTTTTGCGTTACGTATATTTACCTCGCTGATTGATGTTAGATAGCCACCGATGGTTCTGGATTTATTAATTGAATCGTTTGTTTACGGAGAGCGAGGGAGTTTTTTTTTCTGTTTTTGCTTCTAGATGAGTGATAATTTAATTGAAAGTCCTCCTTTGTTTATTCGTTTTCTGTTTAAGGTCGGCTTTAAGATATATGTTGTACTTTTTATTTCTTTGTTCCATTTCCAGAATAATTGAAATTAACGATTTTAATAAATGTAGCCGTTGCAGTTAAAGTTTTATTCTAATTAATTTATCGTATTCTTTGATTTAGTCTTCTAAAGTTTACGCAAAACTAACTTCTTTTATACGTACGCCAAACGTATTGGATATTTTTCGTCAAAAAAGCATTAAAAGCATTTTAAATAGTTTGTAATATAGTTAAAATTCAAAAATATATTACTACTGCTCTATTATTTAGTAAGTATAATTTGAATTTAATTAAAGTAGTAAATTAAATTATTTTTCTCGTTTTTAAATTTATATGATTATTTATGTTTATGATCAACATGTTCTATAATTACAAACTAGAATTATTCTTGGATTTTCCTAATTTATTTGTTGACATTGATGTAAAATCATACTTCGCGTAATGAATTATTTACGTTCCCGAGTGAAAAATACAAGTGAAACTCTAGTAAAATGATGCATTTAATTTGTTCTTATTTCCATAATTATTGAAAACAATGTAAGAAAAGCAACATACTAAGAATAAGCTGTATTTACAATTTTCCGCAAAGCCAATTAAAACATGCGCGAGGTATATTCAGCTAACGGAAATTTTGAATAATTTATCATCTCACGGAAAATATTTTGAAACTCCACATTGTCAATTGAATTAGCTTGTATAGGAACGGGAAAAAACACCTTGTGCACCGCCTGCATCGCCCGTCGATTCGAAAACAAAAGTCCGCGAGCGAAGATTTATTATAGCCCAACGAAGATTTATCGCAAACAATTAGACGCAATCTTTTACTCGATTAAGCATGCGAAAGCGCGCTAAACGAGCCTCGGCTCTTTCACGGCCTCGGCTTCCATCCTTTCATTAGCGACTGCCCGTCGGCACCTGCTCGCGTTTCGCAAAAGAGTTTATAAAAAGGCTGCGCGCGAGGGAAGGTGCGACACGTGCACGCCTCGCGCCGGAGATAAAGGCTCCCCGCAATAAGTGAAAAGAGCCTTTTCAATGCGAACCGACGCCGACGAGCGATCGAGATTGAGCCTTTTCTAATTGAAGATATATTTTATTGAAATGCGCTCTTGGTTTGGTTATTGCGGCTCGGGGCAGCGAGGATAATGAATATTGATTAAGTGGTTTATGAGTTTAACCTATTTAGTTTTTTATGCGATTCTGTGTATCGGAGGAGATCAATGGGACGAAAGTGATGCTTTGTGGAAAAGTGACTGTTGAACAAAGAAATATTTCGCTTTGACCGCATTTGCACGTGCGCTGATTCCATACTTCTAGTCAATATTTAAAGGCCTTTGTCATAGATATTAGAATTTTTTAATATGGTAATATAAAATATAGTTGACATAGCTTTTAAAACAATGATACAAAATTAGAAAGCCGAGACTTCAGATAAGTATCTGAAAATGATGTAATTACTTTAATGAAAAATGATCGAAAATAAAAATGCACGCAGCAATATTACCAGCGAATTATGAATTCCCGAAAACAGTTAGACTCGTTGCAATACCAAAGCTCTCTTCTCCAAACGCAATAAAAATCCTGAAGCAATCTTCGCAAAGTGAAAACCGAGTGCCTCTTCTGAAAAGCGCATTCCCCGAGGCGAGCCGCGACAAGCGGCTTGTATAACGAGGCGGCGATCGTCCGACGCACATTCCCCGCGATATAGCCAGCGGGCGATGGGAAAAAGCGGAGAAGCCCGACAAAGGCGACGATAACGATCGCGAAAGTGAACGGACTCGCGCCGCGGCCGTGTGGTAGGCGGTAAGGTCGACGAAGGACGCCGGCAACGCCTCGCGTGCACTTGACGAGTGCGGAGGTGCGTGACTGCTTGGTAAAGCGAGTGCGTGGATTCCGACACACCCTTCGGGAGTACTTTGGATTTTCGCTTCATTTGATAGGAGAGTGACGGGAGGCTTCAGTCGCTGGACTCGCGTTGAAATAAAGAGGCGGCGACTAAAATTCCAATGCGGTATCTATTTTGATAAAAGAACTTGGGAAAGTATTTAAGACTTTTATTGAGCAGCCACTGTCAGCCACTTTGTTAATTCATTAAAAGGAGTATTGAAAAATCATTAATCAGTCGATAAAGATTATCGCGCAAAACCTTGAATAACCCGCAATTCTAAAAAGCCTAGTTCCCAAGGCCTCCGCTCTCCCGATACCTCCGACATCGAAAGAGATCATTAAATTTCTCCTCTACCTGTCCGGCAATTTTATTTTCGCGTCTGCGATCCTTCGGTACACGACCCCCATTTATCCGCACCCGACACACGCGCCTTTATATTTATTTCCGACCTTCCGCGAGCCGCTTAAACCAGGTTACTCCCCCCGAGGCATGCAGGCCGCATTTCCCTCGCATAAATGCACGATCGACCGAGAAATAATAACTCCGGCGGCGGAGAGATAATGCACTGGACACGTGCGGACGCGCCTCGAGTCCGGCGTGTGTGTGTGCTTTTCTGCCTCGTTATCGGAGCGAAATCGCCTGCACGGGTGAATCACTTTTTTGCTTGCATCAAGGATGCGCGACGCCGAGCTTTTCGCTGACGGTCAATGGACAAGGAAAGACTTTTCCGCAGTGGAACGTGCGCGAGCGGAAAATTGTTACGTGAGTTGTGCAACGCGTTTTTACGATATGGAAGATAGTTTTGTCGAAACTAGATGATAAGGACGTTTAGTATTCACGTGCGGATTAGTTTTTCTCGCGGTGGAAAAGCTAATCTGGAATACAATTGTGTGAATTAATTTGATCGGGAAGAATTCTGAAGTGTGACTTTTTTTAAATTATTTGAATTTTTCGGGAAATTTATTTTAAAATATTTATTTGTTCGTTTATGATAACTAGCAATAAATTTTTTCAAGATGCTTGAAACTATTTTGTTTTTCATTATATATTATATTCGTTGTTATAAAAGATTAAAAATAAACTGAAAAAGTAAAACTTTTAGCTTAATGCTGGCATAGCAATAGGAGACAAGCAATACTTTTGTCTCGTCAACGGAAACAAAGTTCAAAGCTTTAATCCAAATTACAATCAGTATTAAATGGTACAATTACCGCTTCCGCAATATTACGAAGAAACGCATCGCACATCCGCTCTATTAAAGTATCATTGGATACACGTTGAAAATCCGCTTAGCTATTTTTAATTTATCTGCGTATGCGCAAAATAACTTCTACCGTGGCATTGCGTCGTCCTTAATTGCAATTATTCGCTTATAACACAACATCGTGGCTAGTCGGTGCTCTAATTGGAGTTCATTGCAATCCCTTTGTAAAACGCTTAACGCCAATTGACGTTGTATTATGATTTCGTTATTTAAGGAAATATAATTTTTCGTAATTTATTTTTGATAAAAAGAATTTTTTTTACAATTTCTAAAATTGGCTTGTTTAAAAATAAGTTGCGTAGAAAAGCTAAATATCGAATTATGAATGAATCTATTTGAAACGAATGTACGGAATGGATGCATAATCAGATACGATAAGAATACTACTCCCACTCAGGAATACGTAAATAGCTTTAAAATAGTCCCATAAAAAAGTAATTAAAATTCTAATTAACTGACCTGTCTGGCAGATAACATATGTATAATTCAATAATGTACCTTAGAGCCTTAGAGACCACATTAATACACAACGTAAATTACCTGCATAGAAAAATTTTGTGTTAAAAATATTGTCACGCATCTATTATTTTATTGCTTTATTATTTATTGAAACACGTTATAATTAAAATTTAATTTATTAAAATCAACCTACATTTTTTAAATATATATTCTAGCAAAACATATAAGAAAAGTAAATCCTGATACCCATAAGATTAGTTATGAAATTTACATAATCTTTATTATCATGTAAAAAATTAGTAATTGAACGACCAAACTAATAACTAACTTTCACTGACAAAATTGCAATTTATTTTGTATACTTATTTCAGTGCTTTGTAGTTTAATGGTTTTAGAATAAAAGCACTACACATTGTGATTATACTACAAATTCTGTTTTTCCCTATTGACTTAATCAAAGGCATCGCCTATTTCCTAATCCACAAAAGTTGCATTAAATATTACTTCCGTTTGTTTCAGTCTCGATGGCAGATCCTGCAAAGACGAGATATATAGGATGGGTCTCGGCACTGGTTACTGCGAGGGAAATCTGAATTTCGCAACAGCTTCCGAGGACGATGAGGTCTATACAAAAAAGAAAGTGTCGAGGGTGAGTTGACAGAATTTCTCTTGGTTGCATCATGCAGGCATTTTTACCTCCTCATTATACTTCGTCAATTTCGTAATTGTATAGTTTGTTGTTGCGTTTCTGCTTGCCTATAGTACAAAAAACGGTAGAGTAGTTGTTGCTTTTTTTTCTAATTTCTGTTACAAAAGCAAGTGTTGCTTCGCTGAAAAATAACTCGGAACCTCCGACAGTTATAATTGTATGAATATTTGCACGTTTTTGCAAATAAATAATCAAGAGTAAATAAAGTTCAAGCAGTCGAAAAATGTTGCTCCACAGTAAATAATATTTTAAAAATAAAATAATCTCCGTCAAGTGTATTATAAATATTCAACATGCAGAATTTTTAGGCGACCTCCGACGTTTGCAATTGTCGTTCAACAATTAATTCTCTTCCTGTTTTCAAGCGTACAACTTTTCCGCGGTCTCATTAATAAATGACAGTAATTAAAAAACACTCTGGGCATATCAGCCTCCTTCGAATAAATTTTCCTCCTCGTCCAGACCCCCGCGGAAAAGCAGCCCGGAATGCACCGAGCGCAATGACCCCCCGCCAAGGTAAAAGCCTCGGCGCGCGCCCGAGCGTTGCACAAGGCTCTCCGATTTTCCCCGGCGGAAAATCCCGAAAATAAGTCTCGGGCACGCGGTGGAAACGTGAGCTCGCGCTCTCTCGTGTATCCCCGCGGCGCGACGCGGCTGAGTAATGGAAAAAGAATGCCCGCGCGAGAGCGAGGCGGCTGTTTTCGCTCGGACACGTGTGAGAGCTCTCTTTCCTGTTTTCAGCGGCGCTGCACGCGCACGCGGACGTTGCTAATCGTTGCGGCATCGTCGCCGCGTGCGCGGGAATTTAGGCCAACGGCGGAAGGTGGGAGAAAGGCTTTTCCGCGTTGGCGAAGCGGCTGAAGAAACGGCCTCGCGATCGGCGCAGCTCGAGCTCGGCCCGTCGTCGCCGCCACCGTTGGCTTTCGAACCGACGACGATGACCGGTGCATTGTCATCGGCCGAGGGAAGGTAACGAGACGCGGCGTATTTTTATGCGAGGTCGAGCTGATGGCTATTGTTGGGCGCGCGGCGGTTATGGGAGGCTCAATTGATTTGTAAGATTTATGGAGGTTAGGAAGGGTTGAAGCGAGCGAGGAGAAAAGACTTTAGAATTTTTTTTTATATTCAGGTACGAGCCTTTGAAAGTGTCGCGTCAGGAAAATTCCTTTATTAGCTTTCAAGAACAGTTATTGTTCTCTTGAATTAAAATGTCATGATCAGGTACATTTTTTAAAGCGTAGAAATTTGCTTATAATATCAACTTCATCCTAGTGGGAAACCATTTTTTTGCCAGGTCACCAATAATAGGCGAATTTTTTTGGCGAAATATTTTGGTGAAATATTGGTCAAAAACTGATGACACATAAATAAGGTGAATTAATAAGACTGTAAACTAAAAATTATTATATAAATTCAAAAGTTTGCAGATTAAAAAATTTAATTAACAATTTAAATTTTTCATTAAAATTAAAAAATATAAATAATATAATAATTATTCGATACATTTAATTCGTGCAATTTTAAAAAACTATTTAAACTAAAAATTATTTTATGTAGAGAATTCTTTAAAAATAGTTTAATACTATTATTAAATGTTATTATTTATAGCATTTTACTATTATTTTCACTTTAGCCAGTTTTTGACGAATTTTTCGATTAAAACGGTGTCTTTTTTAACAGGGCTTTTGGTAAAAAATTAGGTCAATTTAAAAAAAATTGGTCAAATACTGATGAAATAATGGTGAAAACGTCTACGAACGATTGGAAAAACTACTATAGTTTCTTAACAAAAAGAGGATCTTAAACAACGAACATTTATTTGTAGTTGAAAAATAAGACTATTTTTGCAAGTTTAAATGTTTAAAACTGTGAAACAGAATAAAAAGAAAAATAAATATTAATTGATTCGCATACTAGTATTGTATCATTGATAAAACGGGCTTTGCATACATCATGCTTAGCTCTCAGTAATTACAGTTTCCAATATTTAATTTAAAATATTTCCACTTAGTCATTAATAAGTTCCGGCGAAATTTCACGTACAAACCGCACTGCAAGTCTACACGTGAACCCGTTACTGGTTTCACACGTGAGAAAGGTACATTCGAACAAAGCAGTACAAACACCCACACCCCAGCTTTCCAAGCACAACCGTCGTCCCTTGCACGCGCGAACAACGAGCTTCGGCTTTCGGGCACTGATATAACTCGGCTGGCTCGCGAAAATCGATCCGCCGACGCAAGTCGCGTGTACCGCACGTGTGCAAAAAATCGCTCCGGAAGCACTCGGCGGCGGCGGCGGCGGCGGCGGCGGCCGAGATTTATTACCTCGCCGGCTAAGAATAGAACCGCAGGCAGCAAGTGCAGCGCGATCGAAGACGCCGATCGACGCGGCGGAGACATTGTAGTCGAGCGAGCGGCGTGTGTATAATTAATGCCGGTGCAGACGCGCGCGCGCGCGCTTCTTTTTTAGCCGCGCGGCGAGCGATGACGCCGCGCGGATGTTTACCGGCCGCGAGAGTCGGTCATCGATGAGCGCGAGGCCTCGAAAGCGTCGCGCGACATGGCCGAGAGAGCCGGGTTCGCTGTATTTTCCTGCGAGCTCTCGAGGACGATTCGGGTAGATTGTTTGCGCGCTGCTCTGAATCACGGGCGTGCAAAAATTCGAGAGAAGAAAAATGTAATCTTACTTAAAATTGTTTCATTCTAGGATTTCTTCTATCTTCTTGGCTTAAATTTAAAAATAATGTTCGAATGTTAAATGGCCGAGTTCACAAACGAATGAAAGGTTATTTAATGATTTCTGCATTGAATATATAAGTTATTCTCTGTAAACATAATTCTCCATAAAAAAAAAGAAATGAAAAAACTGCAATCCAGACCACACCCTCTATTCTCTGAAAAACCGCGCCAAAGTTCGGGCAGGTGATTCTCTTCGGCGCTCAGCTCCCGCCAGACGCCCCCGATTCCCGATCGGTCGCAATTTGTCTTGAAAACACGGTGCGTGCATGCGGAACACGTAGGCGCGTTTTCTAAAAGCTCCGCCGCCGCAGCATTGGCTCAGTCAAGGTCCTTTGGCGTATACACGTGGAAAAGCACGAAATGCCTTGCTTGTTTTTGCGCTCTTACTGCGAACGAGGAAGCCGGAGTGGAGCGGCCGCACGTGAAGCAAGTTTCAAGTGATTTTCTTGATTCTTTTTTTTTTAGGAAACTTGCCAAGTCTCCTTTTTGCTTTATCTAGAGAATATTTTCAGGAAACAAAATGCATAATGCAAATAAAATATATGCTGATCTTTTAAAGCGGTATAGTTGTTTTTAAAAATACAAACTATTACATCCAGTTTTTATACGGACGGCATTGAAGTTTTTTTTAATGTCAACTAAGCTACGTGTCAAAGAACTGTTAACGTGTAGATACGAAAATGGAAATTGACCAGAAACGTTTAGAAAGCCGATAATTTGAGTATAATTATAGAGGAGACCAAAAAACAAAATATAAATGTCACACGGGAAACTACTTAATTCAATCAAACTGATCGTTTAAGTTCCAGATTGGCAACTTCTCTGACTACACGCTGTTATCTGTATCAAAATGAATCAATTAAGTTGTAACTGATATTTACTACATTGCATAGATATCTTTCTAAGGTCAGAGAAATATTAATCCATTGTTTCTCGGGAGCAACAAAATCGGGTACGGCGTAACAAAAGCAGCAAAAAATATGTATATGGTTTGATCATGGGCTTATGAAGTGGCTGTGCTTAATGTACGTTTAATTTTCCACCTTATCACGCAATATCCCGCCCACTCAGTTCTTCTTTCACTTCCTACTGTAAGAACCTAAGACAAAAAACAGCCCTCGGATCATTTGCCGTTGCACCGAACGTGCCAAGAGACGTGAAAATCGCTCGCAGGCAACGAGCACCCCCGAAATCGCAGAGCGTGCTTGAAAAAAAAAAAAAAAAAAAAAAGAAACCGCTGAAAACTCGGGCGTCGATACGACGTTCGCGGCGAGTGTGAGCGCGTGGTTAGTTACAGGGGGGCCTTATGTAAAGATGGCACGTTCCGACGAATGTGATCGACGCCGGCACGTTGTCGCCCTCTTTTTCTCTCTGTTATCCGACGCGGGAAACTCGTGACTCCGCTGCCGACGTAGCTGAATTAGAAAAAGACGCCGCGCGAGGAATTCGGTCGCCGCTGCTGGTGGTATGTGGGTCGATTTTCGGCTTTTCTTTACGACGCCGAGGGTTACGACATTATCCGGCCTAAGCGTGAATCGCTCAATATTGCTGACGTGTGCCATCCTTTGTTTTCGTTTCGTAAGTCCGACTTTTCTTATTGGGAAATGGAATTGTTAGATTGGCACTTTTTTTATTGTTTAGGATAAACAATTATTGCGCTCGAGAAAATCAATATGCCTTTAAAATTAATTTTTTAAATATGTATATATAGACAGTTTTAATATCCGAACTATTTGGAGGTCTTAAAGGCTAAGAGCAAAAGTGTTTACAAATTTTGTTTGGAAATACAACCCACAGGGGGAATGCAACCGCGAATCAAGATTGAATTTGAACAATAAAAAAATAAATATTGACATGCCCTTTAATTTAAGTAAATTATAAGAATTTGGCTTTAATTTTAGGTGTTGGGAACACTTATTAAGAATGTTTCTTGTTGATTTATTAGCTCGAGTAAATTATTCAAATTATGTAAATCGAGCTGAGCGCAGTCAAAATTAAGCAATCTAAACAACTTTATTATTTTATTTTATTTTGTACTCCTTTAAAGAGGAGCAATTCGTTTCATCCAGCCTTGAGCCAATTAGAAATTAGCTTGTTTAAAAAATTAAACTGCTAATAACAGGTCAAAGTTATTCATAGTTGAAAAATAGTAATAGTAAAACGAATTGCGAAAAATAACATTTACAGAATGCATTTACAGAACGTCCAAGTAGATAAATTTAAAAAAATTGCACATAAAACGTATTCATCCCCGCAAACTCCCTTTGACAAGAGCGATAAAGCAAATCCGTTCTCGCGCATCAATGCTCCTCGGCGCAAACTTTTCCACGTCACGAGACAAACGATCTCCCAAGCGGTGATCAAATCGCTTCATACCGATCAATGCCTCGGGACACGTGGGACAGCTTTTCTAATCTTTTTCGCCAAGCTAAATTCGAAAGCGGTTTCTCGAAACGACGCCGATGACGGCTTCGATTACTCGAAAGTGTGAGTGCGCGCGCGCTCGCGCCTGTGTGTGTGTGCGAGGCAAGCTGAATCTCTCGAGCTCATTGCGCAACTGCGACGCGTTATTTTTTTTTTTTTTCTCATATAGAATCATCACGTGACGGAGCACCGGCGTAAACACGTTTCGAGCTACATAATCGCGAAACTTTCCTCCATTTGTTAGACCGACGATCGCTCCTCGGTTAATTCGATGGATGTATATAGGAAAGCGGAGAAAGAGAGAGGCTGCCCGCGAGGTTTCGCCGGAATCGCCGATTTGCATTTAGCCGAGAATTTCGTGAGCGTCTTTCGCCGCTTCGAAGAAACGTATGTGTATTGGGATTTTTTTCTTAGTCGATCGTGGAAAGTGATGATTCAGCGAGTAACGGAAATCGCTGGGTTTCGGTGTTTAGTCTGGAGCATTTAAGCACCTTTGATGTACTTGATATGGATGCCGGTGAAATTATTAAATTGAATGATAAAGTTGCAGCATCGCCAGCAATCTGTTTAATTTTTGGATGACTATTTATACTCGCAAAACTGCTGAATCGTTAACTTTCACGCGCAAAAATAGTTTCGCTGTACGTAATCAAGTGAAATAAGATAAAACGAACCCCAGTCGTTACGTGCAGCGTACGTGATTTATAACTTTTGTGAAAGCGCCGGGGAGCAGGTGATTTTGAAAGCAAAATTTCGCGTGAATCCGCTGTCGTCATCCTTTCTTCGTTTAAAACGCTGAGGTCGATAAGCCTCCGATACTTTACGCGTTGCGAATTTTTAAGTTCTGCGAAAAGTAAGTGCGCGCCTGATTCTCTTTCTGTTTTTTTTTTTTTTTTTTTTTGGTCATGTTTGCCGTGAGTTTGAAGGCTGCGACCTACTAATTTGATGTTCGCAAAGTTTGATTGTTTCGGCTGGCATTGGGAGGAAAAAATACGACTTTGAATCTCTTCCTGCTAGTGTTATTTTTAAAACCTTTATTTGCTTGCTCCAACATCAGTTTTTATTTTGATCTTTATTGCCGATACTTGCTTGTATTTTTTACTAAATGGTATAGCAATAAATTATTGGCCATTGAACTCGTATAGCTATTAATTTGAAAAACGAAATTTAATGCGTTAAATTTTTGAACAAAGCATTATTGCTATTCAAATAACTAAGATAGTCGTTTGATTATAGAATCTATAACCGCCAAGGTATTTTCGTAAAACTTAAAAATTAAATCCCTGGACATATAATACCAAAAAAGTCTTTCTCGAATGTTGTCGAACGCCCATTGTCACGACTGATATCGATATCAAAGCCTTGAAGCTAAAATTTAGAACGCAGTTTCTTCAAATCATCAACATTTTAATCTCCAACCTTCCGATAAAATGCCAGCTCCCAACTATCTTCGTCCTCCTCGACTTCCTCAATCGGCCGAAAGTGGAACTTTCCGGGCCCCCCTCCCCGTACGCATCGTCATCTCGCCGCGGTGCACCATCGGAATTCGGCTGCGGGCCTCACCATTTATACGCCTCGGCCATCCACGTGCGGTCGGTCTACGTGTCGGCCGGCACGTGAAGAGAGATCTCGCGGCGCTGCGCGCAGTCATCGCGCCGGTAATCCCTGATCGTTTCTCGGTCATGGCCCCGAGCGCCCATCGGCGAGGGAGAGAGAGAGAGAGGGGGGGAGGGACGCGCGGTGGCTCGCGTGTGACTCAGGAGAGCTGCCCGCCTTCCCTGCATGTGGATGCGAACGTGCTGTGGGTTGGGCAAAAATGGGCTTCGGAGAATCCACGTGGCTCGCGGAGGTATTGCAAGACCAAGGTTTCTTTCTCGCGATTCGGCTTTTCTGGAAGATCGTGCGATGATTGGAATTCGTTGTGGTCTTCGAGCTGGAGATAAGATATGGTAGATACTGACTGCATAAGGACACGCGACTCTACGTTTATTCGTTTTTTTTAAATTAATTTAGTTTTATTATGTTAAATTAGGACATTTTTTAATGAAAATAATTTATTTTTGTTGGATAGCTAAAAGCGTTTAATTATATTTTACTCTTTATCTGACAGATAGACACAGCTTTTGAAATATCTGCACTCGCGGCTAAACCGACGGCCATAAATTCAAGGCACTGTTCACGCCTGTCAAAATAACTAATGCCGCGGAATTGGCGCTACTCGGCCGGCTCGATCTTCGCGAAAATAGTGCGACGCGCTCCGCAAGCGCGTTTTCTTTCGCTCGAAATCGAGCCCGAAGAGTCACGTCCGAGGCGCAGACACCATGTGCCACTTTCATGATTCACACGTGGGTCAGAAGAGGCGCGTTTAAGCAGTACGTGATCAGCCGCACTCGTCTGACGAAACGGAGAGTATTATTATGGTCGCGGGATACGGTAACGTGATCTGCTCGCCTTATTGCGCTGCTCCGTGCATCCCGCTGTTTCTCGAGTCTGCCGATCTGTCTGGATTCGTATTCTCTCGGGTCGGCTTAGATAGGGCCATTTAATGGGAGGAGTTGGGGGGCGTGGCAAATTTGGCGGCTGAGGTAGTTGATAGTTGTTTGCTTTTATATTTTTTGTTTGTATGTATAAAATACTGGTTTCGAGAAGAAGAGTTTGTAAAATTCTGGATAAGAGGATGGTTATATGGATTTGATTTTTGAGCTGAACGGATTTTTTCTGATTCTCTTTTTAAAAATTTTCTTTTGCAAATATAAGCTCTTTTAAAAATTACTAGTGGCGCAGAGATACAACAAAATTTTGTTGATATTGACAGAAGCTTTGCAATATTGAAATAAATCTGAAATGAAAGAGAGTGCATTTTATTTTTTTTCGATATACATTAATCAAGCGTTCAATTAACTTTTTTACGATTCCAATCAGAGCGGCACTAAATAACGCGAAGCGCGCACAGCAATTCACTATAATTCGAACGTGTGCGAAAGAGGATACAAATGAATAAACACGTGTTCCTCGGGATGGCACGGGGAAACGTGACTAAAAAGTTCGCTCGCGTATATACACCTCCGAAAATAGAAGCGCGCCAGATTTGCGTTGAGCAATTGTTCCAGGTATAAGGCTCTTATAATAAGCCCGCATGACATCATCTCGATACTATAGCTGATAATTTCGAGGTTGGAAATGTACCGAGTGGCGCTGTAACGCCGAGCTAAAATCGCTTTTAGTCAATAAGGCTTATCTTCTTTGTCCGGAGGATAATATAACATTAGTCGGCCAACTCTCTCTTAAAAAATTAATTTCCAGCGGAAATGAAGCTGCTAATAGAATTAATTAAAGCTGATGCAATCGCCAAACGACGAGGAGAGGGCTCTAAAAAAAACTGTTGACCGTCTATTTCTAAACCGGAGCATCGCGCACAAAAATGCAGGCGCATCAAAACAATTCGGCACACACTGGAGGCGAACCGAGAGCCAGGATGACGATGCCAAATGTCGGCGCCTCGAAATAGCCGGTCCGCCGGCGGAAATAGTCGAAAGCTCAAAGTCCCCGCTCGAGCTCGTCTCTCCTCCCTCTCTCCCCGACGCGGTGGCCTCTTATCTCGGCCGTCCTCACGATCCTTATCAGCTATTTATATACCCGGAGAGTCGGTTGGGGCCTCTGATAACGGTTAGTCGCGCTGCACGTGCAAGAGCGACCGGTCACATGTGCCTCGCGGTTGAGCGAGCTTTGCCAACTCGAGCTTTTTACTGAACTCGAGCAGTCCGATGCCGCTTGATAAATGCTCGGGATATCTATCTACGTAGTTCTCGAGATAATAGTGTGAATAATCGCCGGCTCTGTGCAGTGAATGAAAACGTATGGTAGCTTGGACGTTAATCGAAATACATCCTTTGTTTTCCGGCGGCTCGGACTGTCGGGGGGGAAGGGTTTGGGTTTCCATAACGGTGTAAAGTCATCTTGCGCCGTAACGGTCTATAAACGTCGCGGTACTCCGCCGGGGTTACGCGGGCAAAAGAGGACAAATATAAACCTCCCGAAGGGGTCCACGATCTCTTCTTCGACGGTGACGCACCGCGCGACTGGCCTTGAGAGTACAGCGTGCGTCATCGCCGGCGCGTTAACACCCCGTGCAGAGCCACTTTGTTTTGATAAGCGTTGGCGGACAATTGGTGTCGTTCACGTGGATCCCACGTTTCTTCTTGTTGCTCGCGCCTGAAAGCACTAATTTTTACGTAAGGTTGCATTTATCTATAAAATCTGCGCCGATTGCTTATAATTATAGCAGCGCTTTCGCGAAATTGGCGATTAGTATATAGGGGGTAATGGATTCGGAAGATTCTCGTGAATTAGGTTGTAGTTGCGGGAGTGGATTGTGCATTCTGTGGGGAACTTTTAGGATACTATAATTTCAAGATTTTGGTTATCAATACTCGAATTATTACAAGCAAATGTTTTTACTATAAAAATTAAGAAAAAAAAAAATATTAGAACAGATTCCTAACGGGGGTTACGAAAAAATCCTAAACTCAATGTTCGACTCAACAGAATAAAAGTGCAGTCAAAATAGCCCGTAAAAAGAAAATATTTTGATTCGTCTTCCATATCTGTGTTTGTCATTAAAAAAATATCACGTTCACGTTACGATTAAGATCCAGTTCTCTAAAAATACGATCGACGCCTATTATTCCGGAGATACTGTTTCAGTCGTCTAGTTTACACCGGATAATCCATTCGCATCCCTCCACCGAGAGAGCGAAAAGAAGCGTCTCTCTCTCTCGCGGCCGGAGCGAAAGAACTGAAATCCAGAACCGCTCTCGCAAAAATGCGCGCCGAGCTAATAAATCACGCGGTGCAATCACGCGCGTCTCGTGGATCGCGAGAGAGGCATCGACGTCGCGTGGAAACGATGAAAAAAAAACGCGATCGCAGCCTGCCTCGAACGTTCGACGCTTCGTTGTGTTTGTGAGAGAGAGAGAGGGAGATAAGAGACGATAATGTCCTCAAACAAGTTCCGAGATAGGCGAGAGGAGGAGACGTACTGATTTATACGCGTTTACGATATTATGTATATTTGTAATTGAGACTTGATATGTCTGCATTCTTTTTTCTGGAGCTTTTTTATTTTTCGCGCGTCAGAGTTCTCGAAATAGTTTTATTATGCTGATTACTTTACTTTTTATTCGCTCGCTCTGCCAGCGGGAAAGAATTTTCGTGAAACTTTCTAGAGCTAAGGGTGCTTTATATATACGTACTTTAAAATATTAGAGTCTTTTTTTGTATTGATCATTTAAAATTGGAAAATGTTTTTGTGATTATTGATTTAATGAATGCCTCGTTATTACTGGTGTGTGTAGTTAGGTTGCACTTAATTGATTGACATTTTGCCAATGTCTGCAGCGAACTCGTTTAAGGCAGTTTTCAACCTGGAATTGTAGTCTGCGCTTCGATGATACTTCATAAAAACTATTTTTCTGTACGATAATTATATCCAGTATCATCGATCATTTGCAAGTCTTATTTATCCAGATATTCGTTTACTTTATTATTTACGCTTGCAATAAAAGATACGATGTTTTGAAAAACAACATTAATGATTCAAAGAATCGTGCTGTTTTTCCCTAGCTTTCATAACAGTGATTTAATGATATCGATAGTAAAAAAACACAACCAAACCTACTACATTTGTTATCTACCGAAGTCACGAGCTGCCTGAATTCGCCTACGAGGAAACAATCAGTAATTATAAAAAAAAAATCGTCGAACCAACATTACCCCACCGATCGGTTCCTAATCAATTCGGCGGCGTTCCGCCGCCAAAAGCCTCAAGCGAAGCGCCGAAAACAACCTATAGCCACTCTCAGCGATAAGCGTCCGGCGGCGAAAGGACCGCCATGGGGAGATAATGAGCGAAGAAGCTCACATGCGTTCACCCACGTAACTCCTAAACGAGGCCGAGTTTATCGGCTGGCGAACCGGATCCAGCCGGAGCCGCGTGATCTTTGTGCTGTGGCGGCCGGTGGCGGCGCTTGCTGTGCTCTCTCGCCGCAGTCAAAGTTTATCGCGCGGGAGGAGCCGCCAGCCGCGTCGCGTGTTTTCCAGCGTGATAAACCGGCCGACGTCGGATACCGGTTGCGTACGACTTTCGTCGCAGGTGGCGGAGGCTTTTGTCGCGATTGCTTTGCGAGCTGCTCGCTGGGGAGTACCGGACAGAGGAAGTGCACGCCGATAATTTATAATAAAGTCACGTTTTTCGGGAGAGGATCGTGTATGCTGTTTGGATTTGTTTTTACGTATGATCGATTGGGTTGATGCGAACCGAACATAATTGGACAATCCTCGTCGGCATAAACATGTTGACATAGTTTTTCTTAATCTAATCTAAATATTTCGAGAAAATTAAAAGGACTATTTATGGAATGCAAAAAAGAATTGATTTACTTAAAATTTAATTATTTTATTAAGACGGTTATAAAAAAAAATGCACTAAAAAGTTTTTGTGATGATCCATTTATCCCTTATTGGAACCTCGTTTAAAATAAAAAACCATAATTTAATTATTTACACGCAGTAAAGAAACTGGAATTAAGACGAGTCATAAAACGGTATAATTTAAAAATTCATTGACTTTTTTTGTGAAATTCATTCCCACGTGCCGATCTAGCAGTCGTTATGCTAAAAATAGAATTAACGATATTGCAGCTATAAATGAAACTTCAATTATGCACAGTCACTTTTGAGTTACAACAATTAGCTAAACAACAAGAAATACTTGATGACTTGAAAAAAAGTGTTAATCGTCCTCTAAGGCTTATTTATAAAATAGTAGGTAAAACGAAAGCTGAGTTAATCAAATTGCAGCTTTCATGAAGGTAGCCTTTTCTTACCCCGTCCTTGCTTTCAATTCCGTAAGACGGGCATAAGCTCAGGTTTAGAAACAAGAGTCTCGTAACGAAAGCTTTTGTGCTCGAGTGTTGCGATTCCACTCTGCACGTGTCGTTACAGCTCGCACGTTTCCAAACATTCTTTTTAGTGCCTGCATGCATATCTTTTTTTTTTTTTTTTTTTGACGATAGAAATAACTTTTTGTATCAAGTGGATTTTCTATTATTTGTGCCTAGTTTTCACTTTTTGAAGGCATCAAATTTTTTGCATTGAAGCTTCTGAGAGATCAAAACAAATGAGCAATCTTTTATTATTGATTTCATAAAAAAAGTGGATTTAATTTTTGTGACTCGTTTTTGCCTTATAGGAAAAATAAAAAAAATCTTGCCTTTTCTTAAGAAATGCTCATCAACATAATATATTCTCTTCAGAGTTCAGAGTGAAATCGAATTTCGATAGTACGTGTACACATTCATAACAAGAGTATATATTAATTATTCCTCGAGAGTCACGTTTAACAAGATTTTTACAAGCGATTCAAAAACACAAAGGCACATCATCAATGCGATACGCGCCGATTGACTCGGTCGCGCCGTCACGCTAACTTTTACCCCGCATGTCAGCCGCAAGTCACGAGTCTTTTTATCATCCTCATTACTCGATTCTTATTAATTGGGCTGCAAGACCAGTCGGCACAGTTCGTCATCCTTGACAAGCGTAGGGGACATCGAGCGCCGGCTTATCTGCGGCCTGCAGATATTCTAGAAAAATTCCGGACTCACTCGATTGACCTATACGGCGGCGGCGTTCGCGCCTAAAGCTCGGCAGATTCAACCAGACGCGCGAAAACGCCGAGCTCCGGTTGAATCCGGTTAGTCGCCTCCACGCTTTTCTCTCGATTTCCCGTAATCTTGCGAAACGTACGACAGTGTCTGCCGCGGCTCTTGACGCACGAGACAAATACGATCGCCGAACGTTGAGAGCCGCGAGATTACGAGAGAGACTATATTGTTTTTGGCTGGTGGATCCTTTCAATGAAAACGATACGATGGCTGAAGGTTTCAAATATATTTATTTGGGCGTGCAAGTTAGATAGTATGCTTCATTCTAAAGTGGAAGTAAACAAAAGCTTTATTTATTAACCCTTTCAGTCATCTGTCCTCTATAGAGGACAGTTCATTAAATTTACTTATACATATACATAATATACTGAAAGCATATTTCGAGGTTTAAATGCTTAATTAAGCTTCAGTTTTACTCAAGTAATTATGTGCAAATGAATGTTAGACTTTCTGAATTTTTAGAAAGATTAAAGTCAAATAATTATAAACCGTTTCAGACGACCCGGTTTAAAGAGCAATTATACTGAACAATTTTAGATCTTTCTACTTACAAGCAATTCTTTTCCTATCCTAAGTGATTTTGCATGTGTGCCTACTTTTATTAACAATTTCTAAAAATGTTAATTAGAATTTGATCTCACGATTAGATCGTCCCAAATTATACAGTAGTCCAAATTACCGACACCCCTAGAACGTACGTAATAAAAGTTTAACTATATAAAATAAAATATTTATACTAAAACTATTCTAAATAATAAAAAATCATGACTGAAAGGGTTAATGGAAGTCGCATACACTGTTATATCTGTGAAGCTTAGTTTGTTTGTGTTATAAATTTAGATTTTGTTTGCAGAACGAAAAGTATATTTGATATGTATTTTTATGGAGAGAAGAAATTTTTATCTCCGAAAAACAGCGATTGGACTACTCTTTTTTTTGGGTAATAAAAAAAGTTTTATATTATAAATGCTTCTAATTATGATATCGCTGGTTCAATCGTCGTTTTAAAAATAAATAAAAAAAAAACGAGATCAGGGGAGTAAAATTATATTTTTCACCGAATTTCACGAAACAAATATAAAGTGATCTGAAGCTCGACCTTTAGTCGGTTTATCGCGAAACTTGACTCCACCACCAGTTTTATACAATATTATCTTCTCTTTTTCGGTAAATCCCAATAGAGCAGATGCATGTGAAACGTGATTATGCATGAGAAATGATGTCAAGTTTCTATATTCATTAGCAGTACTGATATTTCACCGCTTTTTGAGCCGAAATTTGTAAAATAGGAAGAAAATAACGTACCAGTCGTTTTAAATGGAATCCAAACGTATCAAATGTCACGTAATTATTTATCGAATCTCGGTCTTGCAAAATCAAAATTTTTTTTCACCCTTTAATCAACAGAAAAATCTTACTATAAAAATCATACTTATTTTCTCCTCCCTTCTTATCGCATTATTTAATTCAACGAGCAAACAACTCGATGAAAAGCCCTGCAATCCGCTGAAAATCACCGGCCGGAATTCGCCTCCTTTTTGCATCGCAAAGCCGAGAGTCTCAACTTACCAACGTAATCAGCACGTTGCGTTCGTCAGCAGCCTGGAAAAAAGCAGGCCCGAGAGCGCCAATCCCACCTGAATGAAAACAGACTCCCGCGCGTCTCGCTCGGCCCGAGAATAAAAAAGAAAAAAGAAAAAAAAAAAGAAAAAAAGAACTCGTGCGAGAAAAACGTGCGCCTGCTCTCACGTCGGACGTCACGTGCGAGGTAACGTTTCGCTGGTCGAACGGACGCCGCGGCGGATGATGGCTCAGAAAGGTCGATTACTCACGCAGAATATGCGCGGCTTCAACTTCGGCCGAGAGGCGATGTCGATCGATCGATATTCTGTGATTCATTCCTCGAAAGTGCAATTGATATAGCGGAGGAGTGACTAATTTTTCAGGGTAAGAGGCGACAGTTTAGCTTTCGATCTAACCAGTGCTTTCATTCGGTTATAGATATACAAAAATAGCGCTTTTCGTGCTGAGGTTAAAAATAATTTTCAATAAAGCAGCTTCTCGAAGCAGCCAAAGCACTGGAGGGCGTCTATCGCGCAGAAGCCAGAGGAGGCGGCGGAAAAAAGCGCACTTAAGAGCTTACGTGAACGACCGGGTCTAAAAATCGCTCTTTGGATTCGGTAATCGGGGTCTCGTTGACCGGTCGTTTATTTGTCGCACGGCGCGTGATAGCCGCGCGCGCGCGCGCGCCTCCGATGAGGAGTCCGCGCGCCGCGCTGGTGGGGGGCAGACGACTTCGCCGATGGGGGGGCGACGAAGGCTTCGTGTCTGCCGCGGCATCGGGCCACCGGCTATTGCGCTCGCGAACCTCGCGAGCTTTACTTCGTTCACCGTCAGGAGAGAGTGAGAGAGAGAGAGAGCAGCTCTCGCCGTAAGACTCGCCGTTCCCGCGCCTTCAGCAGTGCTGTTTTCGGGTCCTTCTCTTCGCTCGCTGCTTTATACGCATGGGAGCAACTGGTGCGGAACTGTGAATTACTTTTTCAAACCGAGCTCTGGGACTTACCATGGTTACACACAGTATGGAGAACATTTTGAACATGCAGTATTACACGCCGGTGAGCGACGAGGCGCTTCACTCGCCACCGTCGAGGAAGAAGCGCTGCCTTGCCAAAGAGGTGAATTTTTCTGACGTGCGTTACTTTCGCGGGAGAGAGAGAGAGGAGGATCGATCGTTTCGGTTTATCTTGGGGTGACGTAGTTCAGTGCGGCGTACGAGGAAATTGCCTGTGCTTTCGTTTTGTGAATGATTGGTGGAATGTTACAAGCGTGTGGTGAATTTTTACAAGTTTTTCAGTCGGAATTTGCTCTTGTTTTTTATATACGAGGACGTAGAAAGCAGCTCTTTTCTCATTGACTTGTTAGTCTGCTTTGAGTGATTTGCGCTTTATTATGTCATCGATAAATCAGAATGATCAGATAACAGCAGCTTCTTGGACAATTAGCGTCAAATTTTAATGCGAGATTAATTTACGATCCAAGTAACTTTTTTTTTATAACATTTTCAAATCTCGGATGGATGATTTAAACATTCAGGTATACTTTGATTATAATATCATTTCAGGTATACCTTCCTATACACTTTAATTTATTGTAATGAATGCTTTACTGTTTGCATGCAATATGAATGAATAAGTAGATCATCAATAACATTAAACGCGTCTAGTTTCATTTGAAAATTTTCTTTCACTAAAAATTTAAACCGTGGATAATGTAAAAAGAAATTCGTTATAATATAAAATTTTGTCCGAGCTTGCGAGCTTTTGGTTAGCAGGTTAGCTTTTGGATTCAATGGTCATTTAAACGACCCATTGCAGGGGTTGGATTTGCGCCATAATTAGGCGTTGCTTTATTATAATTAAAATTATTAAAGGTCAATTCAAAATTCTTTACGAAAGAAATAATCGAGCGTGCTTATTTTTATTAGTAGCCTGCAAGTTTAAGAACTATGTGAAATTCTATATTCTATGTTAGCATTAGCTTTGTTTACAAATCAGATACACTACAGCCGTGAAAAAGCTCTTTAACTCAACACCTCGTTTCTTTGTTACAGCAAGATCCGATGTCGCACAGAATCATTGAAAAGCGCAGACGAGATCGCATGAACAACTGCCTGGCAGATCTGAGTAGACTCATACCCGCTGAGTACCTGAAAAAGGGAAGGGGACGAGTTGAAAAGACGGAAATCATTGAGATGGCCATTCGTCACATGAAATACTTGCAGGGTCTTCGACAAGGTATTTTGCTTTTTTTTACTTATATAAGTTTAAACTTAATATATATAGAGCTTGTAAAATTATAAGATTTATGAGATCTCGTAAGTTACTGTTACGAGATACCCTATTCTCTTTCATAATATATTAGTCACCGAAAATAATTTTTCAGTAATCCATGTCTTTAATAATTTAGTTTGTTTAACATTTAATTAAGAAAATACACGAATGTTTATTGTTAGCAATACATCTTATTCGAATTTGGTCTGTTTAGACTCGAAGCATCACACACCAGTGTCTTCGGTGCACACGGTGCACGCGGAGGACAGCGTCGACAGCGTGTCTCACCAAATGCCAATGGGCACAACAGCAGCTGAACACTACAGACTAGGTTACCAGGAATGTCTCAGCGAGACGCTCCACTTCCTCGTCGAAGTCGAAGGTTTCTACGCGCGAGACACGATGTGCGCCCAACTCATCAATCACCTTCAACAGCACTGCGACAAAATCCTTGCGAAAAGTAAGCGTCTTTTTTTTTGCCCGTTGTCCTTTTTATTCTTACCAGGAATCATTAATAATCGTCCACTTATTCACAGGCGATAGGTTAGGCAATCCTCACCCAATGGACATGCCGACAACAAACGGTTCAGCCTGCGGTGTCGATGGCTCGTTCTCTCACGTAAACGGCGGCATCCCCTCCATGTGCTTGAACAACAACAACAACAACAACAACAACGTCACCAGCAACGGCGTAGGTCTGCTCAACAACGGCAGCAGCGTCAACGTCAACGGCAACTCGAACCACCACCAGCAGCAGCACACAATGATGCACAACAACAACAACAGCTCGGACCGTTGCTCGAGCTCCGGTGTCTCGTCGATGGACTCGAACGAATCCCGACCCCAGCGTCCGCTGATCCCACCGCCGACCCTCGCAAGCGACGACAGCAACCACAGCAGCCACTCGCACAGCAGCAACAGCATGCAGATGTCCTCCAACGGTAACCACCAGCAGGAGCAGAGGCCGCCCGCCAATTACAAGTTCAAGAATCTTATCAAGCAGAGGTTTTCCGCCGATCAGAGGATAAAGACATCGGCTTCCCCGCCTCCCTCTTGCAGCTCCGACGCTTCACCGAGGCACAGTCAGAGCCACGGCAACCAGCAGGGAGTGCCGATCTTCGCGCTTCACGACAACGGCGGATTCTACGTACCTCTGACGGTCGAAGCGTCGCTGCTGAGGCCGCAGATGGGCTACTCGTCTCCAGATTCGAGTTCGGAGATGGTGCTGCATCCGGTCACGATATCCGTCAACTTTAACCACTCCACACCACCAGGGCTGTCTTACCAGAGCCCCACTCATCAGATTCACTAGTTAGTGTCGTTGGCGGTATCGCTTTGTTTATCTTTCTGGTCTGCTGTCGAGGAGTAGATGCGAGGAAGCACGAGTCGAGCAAGGATAAAGACAATTGTTCGCACACGAGTTCGCCGTGATTCGTATTCTTGTATACGGCAATATTGTGTGACAGAAACTCTTGTTCGCGATCAGTTGCGAGGATTTACGATTACTAGTTGTAATTATTATATTCTATTGTTGCGTGTGATGTTTCCGCCTTGCAATGTTTATTGGTTAGTGTTTTTCATCGAGGGCGATTGATTTTCGTCATTTCAGTTTCGATCCGCTCTGCCGAATTTGCAACGGCTTTACCGTAGCACGAATTTATGGAAACTTGCTATTACTTTTTGGCAAAGAATCTTGAAATTCTATTTAATCAAATTTTTTCTCAATCTGTTTGTAATAGAAAAAAATGACTAATTTGAAATGTTGAAAGCATTTTGAACAATTTGCAAACGTAAAAGGGAATCGACTAAAAGTAACTGAAGTTATCCATATCTGCCGCAGCATTTAAGCGAAGTAAAAAATTGCGAGTTTGATAAAATGATAACGAATGAATGAATTGTGACCCCCCATTTTATCCTGTTTACTTTTTCATTACAATACGTGCGACTTAAGATTCTGACTGTATAATACAGAGAGACACAAATTAATACAGATATAGGTAAGGTATATTTTTTCCTTGAAGCCTCAAAAAAATATTCCAAATCACAATGTATTTTCTCTATGCGTCCGAGGCGACATAAAGCGTAAAAATTCTGATGAGACTTTTTCCAAGCGATGAAATTAATGAACTGTTTTCATCGGATTGCGATGTCGAGTCCTTTATTTTTTTTAAGAGCTAAACTATCTTAGGCGATGATGTGACTTATTGTGTAAATTAGAATTTCGAGCAAGTAAGCGTGTTTGTACGATTAATCTACACGGTTAGAAACAGTTAACAGTTGGTTTAAGAAACTAGCGGCTGTTAATTTAATTCAGCAGTGGTAATTTTTACGGAGACAGTTATGCTACGAGTATTGTTAACTTTTCAAAAAAAAAAAAAAAAAAAAAAACTGGTGATCAGTTTTTACCGTGATTGTTACGTTTAATAGCTTTATAAATGTTAAAGACTTTTAAAATATACGATAAAGTAAGAGATATATTTATGTAAAAATTTTTTGAATGAATTTGTATAAAGTTAAATGCTTTAACCACAATCTTACTATTGCCAAATCTTTTTTTCGATTCACGAAGAAAAAATACCCAAGGAGAGTAAAAAAACGATCTTTTATCTGATAAAGAAGAATTTGACTATAATTTTATGTTTCTTTCTACAAAAGATGTCATAAAAGGGTGCATTTCAAAGCTTTTGTTATACATCCTTCTAATTGTGTATTATTCCAACTGTGTAAATTTGTGATATTACATTTGGCATAAGAATAATGGAAAAATTAAAAAAAAAGAAAAAAAAAAGAATTGAAATCGATATTTGTTCAGCGGGCGCATTTATAAGAAATCACTCGAAACGAAGAGAAATGGGAAAAAATTGCGTTATTACTGTTGTGCCATTTCAATAAATCTCGAATTCAATTTGAAGTAAGTGAAATACTTTAACGGACTTTGAATGCGCAATAACTGTTGAAAGAAAAATCATATAAAATTCTGTAAAAAATTTAAAAAAAATAACTCAAAAATTAACAAATAATTGAAGTGGATACGCGAATGTATTTCGTATAAAATGTTAATTATTAATAAAAAAATTAAGTAAGAAAATAAAGCTGCAAAGCAATTGGCGCGCGATGCCGATGCTATTGGGCAGCGGGCCTCAGCAACACAAGACTGACCGAGACCTGCATTACACTAGAGAGAAAAAAGCAAATTTTTCTTCTATGAGATCACCATACACTGCATTAAATATTATGTGTACATACCACGCTTAGCTGTAAAAAACATTGAGAGAAGAGTTTGTGCGAGAGAATAAATTATATATATATATACCGTATACCGACACCTCTTAATTTATTTATACCTTCCAATTAAAAAAACTGCTCGCGAGGTGTTTCATTTTAAATCGTTTTGTAATGACAAATAATTTGATAAGTTCTTATACCATGACGAATATGAAATTTAAACAAAAAATTAATTTGTATTATATATATGTTAATTAAAATTTTTAATAATAAAATTTCATATTAACAAACTTTAAGCTCCAATAAATAAAATTCTTTACTTTTTCAAAAACGAATATGAAAATGTTAATTTGTTGGTCCCCAAAAAGCAATTAAAAATGTTCACGTTTCTTACCAGTGTCTTAATGCAGGACAAGTATAAAGTATCGAAGCCTCTGAATAACTTTGACGGATTAACTTTTGCCAAAATCCATTTGGAAAATTTTTGGTTTTTCAAAACGAAGTCAAATTCAATATTGAATTCCATTCTGAGGTTTTGATACTTTTTCCTCACCCTGTATATTTATACTTACCATTATTTTACCAAAATCAATATTATTCAGATGAACTTAGTTTTTTACAAGTAAAGTAGAACCAAATAAAAACTTAACGGTAAACACTAAATTTATTGAAATAAAAATTAAAAAAGATACAGTTAATTATAAATAAATAGTACATAATTTCAGCAGATACAAAGAGACTAACACTAAAGAACAGAAACAAATGAAGAATGAAAGGTGCAATGTACGCAGGGTAAAAATTCTACAAGGATGGCGATTAAAACTCGTTTTTATTACATCAACATAATACTGGCTATGAGGGAAATGCGGGTAAACGCAATTCGCAGAACGCGCCTAAATGTTTATATATATATGTATATATATATATAATATGTGACTTTAGGGTCATTGGGGTTGGGAATGGCGATTGGGGAGTTACAAGATTTATGACATATTTCCGATGCCTGAATATCTACTGTTTAAAGGTGATCGTTTTTCCTTTTGCTTCGCCAGATTTTTCCTTCCGGCGAAAATCATCATCCGAGTCCCTTCGAGTCAACCACATCAGAACTTCAATGCTCGCGGATCCTGATATTATTAGAAGTTATCTTACTGGTAATAATCGCTAAAAACGAACAATTTTCATTTAGCAAATATGTCCTTATTCGTTGAGAACAGCTAATACATAAGGTATCTTTCTTTTCCTTTTTTCATAATAAATATTATAATAATAGTAATAATCGTAACAATAGTACTAATTGTATAAATAATGCTCGATAGTATAATAATAGTAATAATAGTCGTAATAATAGTAGTATATTTTAAATGGTGATTCGCAATCGATACAAGTGATTTCGAATAAACACACTTTCAGCCTTGAGGAGTCCTGCAATAGAGGAATCGATTACCAATTTTTGGAAGTTTTAAGGATTTGAGGCGAGAAGCAATTGTTATTTATTTTAAGCTCATAAAAATTACGATTACGAAATATTTCATCCTTTTTTTGTTATTTTCAAAATTAAGTTTTTTATGTATTATAACGAATCAAAAATACTATATCTACAAAAAATCGTGTAATTTATTGTTCTTATTTCATGTGTTAATTCATTGTGTATTTTTAAATATAAAATAGTGCGAAATGTGCGTTTTTTTTTTCATATAAAATTACAAAAACGAAGATAAAAATGCAACAGTATTTTTCAAATATTATTGCATTTTAAAATACTTAAATTATTTTTAGTTTAATAAGTGTTAATTAATTAACGTCTACCCAAATCCTTGAAGCTTCCACTTTGGATCTTCGTTTTTTTGTTTTTCTTATTTTTTTCTCTTTTTTTTACTCAAGGTATATTATCGTCAATTGTAAAACCTAACTACGCCGGAGTACAAGAGTTTTGCGAGTGCTGCCGTGTTGCAATATCATCCGCGCGCATTCTTACTTCCTCTCTTCGTCTTTTCTTTCTTTTTACACGTTTCTCGATAATTTCAAGTCAAAGAGGTTAACGAACAAAAGTCCTTTCGATACTTATCTAAAACTCAATTCCATTTCTATCTTTGTTTTCCTTTCATTACTTGCGTACTTCTATTAGATAGAACTGCCGGAGAAGAGTAGCGCGCAATGACAAATGTAATTTGAAAAGTTTTACAATTGGAATTTCGCTTTTAATATACTAAATTCATCAAGGTGGTGCACCAATTCTAAAAACTCTTTACGTTATAAAAGATTAAACCGCAACAACAATGAACAAGATTAACAGAAGCACTGGAACAGAAGAACCATTACTCCGAGTAACATCCGAACGTTGAACAACTATATTCCTGAAACCGAACCCGCGCTCTTCCACCCAGTAATTCTGCAACGTACAAAATCGCTTGCCAAGCATCTCAAAAGGCGATCGAGCTTTTCAGTCATGCGTGATCCTAATGGTGCAGTCCCGGCCTCGTTCGCCAGACAGATGAAGAGAGAGAAAGAGAGAGAGAGAGAGAGTGATAGAGAGAGTCAGCGGAGTGAGCCGCCAGGTGTCTCAGCTCGAACGCCGGTGAATCGATGACTCCTGTTTAGCCGTGTCTCGCGTGTAAGTGTACAAGTCTCAGTGTCGGTGTGTCGAAGTTCGCGGCGGGCTCACTCGGCGGAAGTAAGTAGAGTGTGCGCCGACGGCCGGCGCACGGATCCTGGCGGTGCTGCCAGCGAGGACGTTGGGGCGGCTCGGGCACCGCGCCCGGCCCTAGCATATGGGCGGGGTGCGCGGGGCGTGGGTGAACTGTATGTGCAGGTGCGGATAGATGCGCGGGTTCAGGACGACCGGGTAGTGGAGGATGGCCGGGTAGAGAAGGTGGTAGGACTGAGAGGTGGCTGATGCTCCGCGGCCGATGCTCAGCGTCGAGGACTGCTCGTTCGCCGCCGGCTGACAGCATCGCTTCTCACAGGCGATCTCTTCTTCTTCTGCTGCTGCTGCTTCTTTCTGATGATGATGCTGATGGTAATGACGATTCTGACGATGATGACGATGATGATGATGGAGCAAAGAGGAGGAACTGGGGGGAGGGAACGTCGCTGGAGGGATGAGGGCGACTATGACGGGCTCTTGGCGCTGCTGACGGAGACGATCGCGCGCGTCGCTCGAGGTCGCTGCGACGAGTGGACGACGAACTCCGCGGCGATGCTCTGGGCTTCCGAGGAAGCTTGATGGTTACTTTTTCTTCTGGGCCTTCTCCGCGGCCTTTGTTACCTTGCCCTGAAGATCTTTGAAGTTGACGCTCTGCAACACGGAATAAGGAAAGTTAGAATCGGTAGAGGATAGATTGCTGTCGTAGGCTCACCTTAATCACCCCCACTGCGACTGTCTGCCGCATGTCGCGCACGGCGAATCTTCCGAGCGGCGGAAACTCCTGGAAGGACTCTACGCACATCGGCTTCGTCGGCTGCAGCAATACTATGGCGGCGTCTCCGCTCTTTACGCTCTTCGGATTCTCCTCGGTTGTTTTGCCTGGGGAGGGAATTTTTCTATATTTTTTCTTATAAATAATATTTGGTAACGTTCATTATTAGTTATTTCAATAACTTGAAAGTAATGTTCGTATATCAAGTAAAAAAATACGGAAAAGAATATGCAAGATTACTAGCGTTGAGTCAACAAGAACTAATTTATGAATGAACGAGACAGTCTGGAATTGGATTTATACCCGTAGCTAATCAGACAAAGATAAATAAATCATGTTTGAGCAGACACTTCATTTTGTTATTGCAGCTGCATTAGTTTTCATCGCTTTCCGCTTATATTTCAATTGCAAACATTCTCCAAAAATAAAAGCCAGTTTATTCCGAAAATAGCGTTATTTTTCTTTAGAAAAAGTCTCGGCCTCCATTTACCTGTACGGCGGTCACACTTCTCCTTAATCTCAGCGAACTTGCAGGCTATATGAGCGGTGTGGCAATCGAGGACGGGAGTGTACCCGTTGCTGATCTGTCCAGGATGGTTGAGCACGATCACCTGAGCAGTAAAGTCCTGGGCGCCGCGAGGCGGCTGATTCTTGGAGTCGCCGGCGACGTAGCCGCGACGCAGCTCCTTCACGGAGATGTTTTTGACGTTGAAGCCGACGTTGTCGCCTGGGAGGGCCTCGGTCAGGGCCTCGTGGTGCATCTCCACGGACTTGACCTCCGTGGTCAGAGCAGTCGGAGCAAAGGTCACCACCATGCCGGGTTTCAGGATGCCGGTCTCAACGCGACCTACCGGTACCGTTCCTATGCCACCGATCTTGTAGACGTCCTGAGAAAATCAACGGGGATGATTAGATTCTTTTCTCGAGGGCACGGCATTTGAAAAAAAATGGCCGTGTATTACCTGAAGCGGTAAACGTAACGGCTTGTCGGTGGGTCTCGACGGCGGCAGAATCGCATCGAGAGCCTCGATGAGAGTCTTGCCGTCGGCGTTCCCGTCCTTCCGCTCGACTTTCCAGCCTTTGTACCAGGGAGTCTTCGGCGAAGGCTCGAGCATGTTGTCACCGTGCCAGCCGGAAATCGGCACGAATGCGACCGAGCCGGTGTTGTAGCCGATCTTCTTTATGTAGGAGGACACCTCCTTCTTGATCTCCTCGAAGCGGCTCTCCGAGTACGGAGGCTCGGTCATGTCCATCTTGTTGACACCGACGATCAGCTGCTTGACGCCCAGAGTGAAGGCGAGCAGGGCGTGCTCGCGAGTTTGCCCGTTTTTAGAAATTCCGGCCTCGAATTCACCTGGGGACAGTTAAAAGGCATTGCATTGCACGTTCATTTTTTCCAACGATTTGTTTCGCAAATTTTATAATATTTAAACAATTTACTGGGAAAATTATAAAAAAAAACAAAATTTTATTTGTTCAGCTTGCAACAGAAAATCAGAAATCTAAATATATCGATTTTCCACTAGAAAAAGCAAGGGCAAACTGTTCGAAATGGCAATTACCCATTCCAGCGGCGACGATGAGCACGGCGCAGTCGGCCTGGCTGGTCCCGGTGATCATGTTCTTGATGAAATCGCGATGTCCGGGCGCGTCGATGATGGTGACGTAGTACTTGGCGGTCTCGAACTTCCAGAGCGCGATGTCGATGGTGATGCCGCGCTCGCGCTCGGCCTTCAGCTTGTCGAGGACCCAGGCGTACTTGAAGCTGCCCTTGCCCATCTCCTGGGCCTCCTTCTCGAACTTCTCGATGGTGCGCTTGTCGATGCCGCCGCATTTGTAGATCAGGTGACCGGTGGTCGTCGACTTGCCCGAGTCGACGTGGCCGATCACCACGATGTTTATGTGGATCTTCTCCTTTCCCATGTTTAATGCCGAGTCGTTGGACTAATCTGAGGAATGGATTGTTTTTTCGGTCTTAAGTATTCATTAATTTTTAGTGAATATAAAATTACGATTAATTATTTGAAATTCTTAACTACTTAACTTAGAAGAAGAAGAAATACTAAGTTAATTCTAAGTTCATGTATTCCAAATATTAAGTACAGATTTTTCTTGGGAATTATTCTTATAGTATTTCGATCGATACTCTGTTTCTAATTTTATCATAGAAACTCATTTTTACAAAAAATGCATTACGTTATTGTTTGAATATTTGAAACTTTGTGCCAGCTTTTCCTCGTACATTTTAATAAGTACAGAAGTTGCTTTAGTAGATGTAATTATAAATTTAATGTGCGTTCGTTAAATTATTTATAAACATTATTGTAAGTTTGATTATACAAGTTTTACAAAGTATTTCTCTATTCTTATTTAGAATTTGTATTCATATGCCCAAAAATTGTATTGAAGAAAGTACATCTAGTACATGAACTATGTATACATTGGAGAAATATTTATAATTAGATTATATCTATCTTACAAATGCGAGAAATAGACTGTAAACGATCAATTTTTACTACTTACAATTAAATCGCTCTTTAATGAAGGTATATAAAGATGTATAAAGGTGTTAATACAATTGCAATCTGTTACTTAATATACTGACCGCTAAGTTTATTATAGCCAACCGCTAAATGAGTTAACATGATGAAACATTGTTACTGTGGTCAACGTGTTTCATGAAAGCAAAACTCTTACTTCTACTGCCTACTTTATCCGTAGAAAAAAAAGTGACTTTAAGTAAATAATAGAACTTTTTATTACGCCAAATCTAATCAATAAACTGCAATCTGAGCTTTTTATAAGCTTTAGCTAAGCTTCATTTCTTATCCAAGCATTCTCATTCCTTCCCTCTAGAGTAGTTTCGTCATCGTAACCAAGCCGAAAAAGAGAAAGTAAATAATGAGAAGGGGGCGTTAAACTTCGACCTGTGACCTGTGCATCATCTTACCCCCCGAAATCGCCGTTACTCGACCGCGAGTTACCCTCCTCTTGACAACTGCAACCAATCTCACCTATGAAAGCTCCCCCCTAGAACCAGAAAGCTTTTTCTATTTCTATTACTTTTTAACAAGTCAAGGCCACCCGCTGCAATAGTAATAAAAAACATTGCAATCTATTCCCAACTCCCCTCTTTCTCACTCTTTTGCAATGGCCGGTGCTCGGAGATCGATCCACATAACCCCTTTTGACTGGCGAAAGCTCAAAGCTCTACTGTCTCTCTCTCCCTCTCTCTCTCTCTCTCTCTCTCTCTCTCTCTCTTGTTGCCCCCCACCGAGAGACGGCAGTAGCTCGCGACACAGGCCAAATATGCAAAAATATCTCGCAGCCGAGCTTTCGGCGCCCGGCTAAATCGAACGTGCACTAATGCCGGCCGAATCCCCTCGATAATACCGCGAAGTTTACCCGCAAGAACGCGAGGCAGAGTTCGGCGGCGAGGTTTCGATGCGCCCCGGCCGGGGATCGATAACGCGACACGGCTAGTCGGCGAATCTCCTAGAATTGCTTGCAGGCGAGAGAGGCTTTCGTAAGAGACTCACCGTTCAACAGTCAGCAGGAGCTTGCTTGACGATTCGAGGTGGTTCCTTTCGGTCCCGGCGCCGCAAGCTGCTCAGAGCTGGACGGGGTTGCGCTTTGGAGAGGAAGAGACGTGGCCGCGAGACCACCCGAGTGAAGTCGTCCTCTTGGCGGTGCACCGTCGCGCTCTGCTCTATCTCGCTCTGTCCCTCTCTGGCTCGCGGAGCGAACGATCGCTCGGTGTCCCTCTTCGCGCCCCTTTCTTTCCCTCTTGCACTCGAAGAGCGGGGCTCGGCGTTGCCACCGCTGCTACCGAGCGCACTTCTGGGTTGCAGGAAATGCGCCTGCGCCACTATCATGGCCGGGCTTCCTCCCTCTCTCGGCTTCTCTCGCGCTCGCACTCGACGACCGAAGGAGGCTAGAGGGTTGCGCGCAAGCTCCCCGCCCGGAGGTGCAGCTCGATTTCGCGGCCGTTTCGTTTGAATTCGATTTTTAAAACGAGGAATTTCTTTATCCTATTTTCAATTGATTATTGTATTTATTTAGAGCTTGCATAATTTATCAAACAGGAGTAGTAATGTAAATATAGTTCATTAAATAATTATCATTTCAGTAATTTTTTTTTATTTTGGCACTAATATGTCCTTTTAGGTTTGACTAAAATAAACCAATAATAAAACAAAGTTTAACTGAAAGATTTTATTGTTTCATAAATGATAATGTATGTGGATAGTAAAGTTTTAATTATAGCTGTGTAACGGCAAGATATAATATGCTTTTCTAATACGAACAAGTAATAAAAATAAAAATAAAATAATTCGTTGGTCGATAATTCAGATAAATTCACTTTATATTCTCTTGTCATTTACATGTACTCTTTCAAAATCATTCAGGTGCACTCTTAGAGAGAACATAAAAATTTAATTGATAAAATCTATTAAAGAAGTTTATAATTATTTGCATTTGCTGGCACGTCAATAAAATCGTTGAGACTTCATTTCATCACGAGCTTCTTATACTAATCTATATGCATTAATATAGTTTGCAAGATGTATAGAACTATTATATAACAAAGAAAATCTACGTAGTTCGAAGCTACGTAGAATTTTTATTGCAGCTCTAAATGCATTGTACATATAAATACGCGACACCTGCCAAAGGCACATATAGTGGGTCTATTAAAAAAAATTAAAAAAACTGAAGCCAGTTGCCTTGGCACTGAACTTGTCAAGTGCGCTTTTTCATTCATACGACGGTGTTCTGTACAAAGAGGAGTGATTCGCGCGACATCTTACATAATTATTTACTATTACGTATCATTAATTAAACAAATAATTGATGATTTGTAATTATTTATTTAATAACATTGAATATAAACTAAAGGTTTAAAGTAGCTTTTACTTTAATTATAATAAAATTACCTAATTTTTAGCTTAATTTGAAAAGTTTGTGAATCATTATATTTAATACTTATCTTATTTACAAATTAAAATATAATAGTTTTTAAAAAATAAAAACTGCATTGAAAAATAACAGTAACAAAAAATATTTACATATATGTACACAACTAATAAAATTATGCTGACACTCGTGAATGAAATGTGTAAGCAGCGATTATAACAAACGTCTGCAGCACATAACTCAAATTCTGGTATATTTGGCCCGTCAAACTAATTTGCATAATGCAATTAATACTTCAGCTAAACTCAAGTGTTCACTTTATCACCACAAGTGAATTATTAATACGTCTCCTCTTTTGCAGATATTCTTCTTTCCTTATCTTTAATCTCCTTCATGACAAATTCAGGATCATTCCAGTACTCAACCTCGCCACTTCCGAAGATCAGGAAGATCACATTACTGACGGTCGCGACTCCGAACAAAATCCAAAAGACAAACCTCCATTGGCTGAGAGTCTGATTGGGCGTCATGATGCCAATAATGTACGGGGAGAATATACCCGTGAAAGCGGATAAGCCATTCGTCATTGCCATCAGCGTTCCAGCGTAATTCGGGCTGAGATCCAAGGCGTTGACCATCACAGACGGATAAGCCGTGCCCATCAACGTCATCCCTACTGTGAACATCGCCACTACCAGGGTTCGATCGCATCCGGCGTAAGACGCAGCGACGATGAATACCGCGGATATCGTTAGAGCGATTACGGAGCCGACCTTTCGGACACTGGTCATAGATACGCCCTTTTTTGAAATGAGGTAGTCGGCCAGCCAGGAACTGGTGTTGCCACCGATCCACATGCACAGGTACACCAGGGAGGTGAGGTAGCCGTTGTTTTCTACGGAGAATTTCAGAACGCTGCTCATGTATTTTGGCAGATCGGTGATGATGGTGAGAATCGACCAATTAAAACCGATCAGAGCAACGATCACTGCCCAGAGTGGCTTGGATCTAAGGATGTGGCGCCAAGGTACTGGTGGAGGTTTCACGTGCGTGTGTTCATTCATGCGCTCTTTCAGGTAATTTGCCTGGTAAATAGACAATTATTCTAGATAATTATTTGTTTTCGAAGGTTTTGCAGAACTGCATTGCAATCTGTTGATAGTAGGTGTACTGATCAAAACAATCTAAGAAGATTATCGGTTAAAATAAATAGATAACAATAGTAAGTAAATTGGAAAAATCGTAAATTAGTCATTCAATGTGATTCTAGATGAAAATAGTCTGATTCATAAAAGTAAAGTAAAATTTGCTAATCAATTAAATTATATTATTACACTATATTTTTACTCGATGACAAATTAAAAAAATATATATAAATTGATCATTAATAATAATATTAGTATAGTTTTAATATGAGAAATAAATTTATAATTACCTCACTGTCAGTTATAAACGGATGTTCCCTTGGATTATTGTAGCACGCAATCAACCAAATCAAGAACCAGATAATGCTAATAGTACCCATAACATAGAATACAAGAGGCCAGCCAATCTTTGAATACTGCAAAATCCATCCAGATACCGTCGTCGCAAATATTGTCCCTATAAGGGCTCCTGCATATACAAACGAAGCAGTCCGAGATCTCTCTTCTGGCGGAGTCCACTGGGCAAGTAGAACATTGATAGCTGGATAGGTGGTACCTTCACCTAGACCCATAAGTATTCTAAGAACTATAAGGGCCGTCGAATCACCGATGTAAATGGCTGTCGGTGTCAAGAGGGTGAAGACTGCGGTGAGCAAAATACCGATGCCTAATGTGTGCTTCCCGCCATATTTTTCGGCTATAACGCCGCCGGGCAAATGCGTCACTACGTAGCCCCAATAAAAAGAGCCGAGGATCAGACCCTATATCAAAATGTAATAATTTAGTTTATTATACAGTTAAAGGTATTGGCTTCAGTAAAATGTTAAGCCAATAACTTATACATTCATAAGCTTATTTGTAAATTTTAATCAGCAAGTAGTTTTTGTCGGCGACTTGTTTAAATGTCGGTCTCGGTCACAGTGTTAAGAAAACTGGTTTCATAGTTCGATAAGTAAAATTGAATCGTTCCTTTTATAGTAACATGCAAAATTTTTGCATTTCTGTAAATGAGAAGTTAATAAAAGGAATTTAGTCGAATTGTAAATAAATGAAATACAATAAGAATGCAGTTTTTTATGAGAAAATCTGAAATGCTTCGAGTGCTTATCCAGTATTTCTTAATCTCAAAGTTTGCATAAGAAGTTGTACAAACTCTGGCAAAGAGAATCTATTTATTGAAGATATTGCATTTTATTTATCAACAGATAATAAAAAAAATGTATTAACTATATTAGTAATCGATTGGTGATTCATTTTTACTATTAAAAGAGGTTTTATTATATTATTAAGAAAGGATTATTCAGACCATTCATTGAACTGACATTTCCATACTTAAAACATTTTCTTAGAAAATTCTTAATAAATCATAACAGAACTTAAATTTTTATAGCCTTCTTGTAATTACAGTGTTTACAAAGAAACCATTGAAAATATATACATTTTTAAATTGCAACCGAAAGAATTACATTCGTTCAAGGCAAATGCCTCATTTTTTAATAAGAACAATTACACTATTTAAACTGTTAATCAAACTTGCACGTGAACAATACCTGAGTATATTCACTCCACTCGTAAGTTCCCTTGGACCCAACAGTAGTGTTACTGTCATTGCTCGGCACATTTTGGTCTATTGGTGGGCAAGTATCATCGTTGGTAACATTTTCCGTACCTGTCGTTGAAACAGCCATCTCCGTTATTGCAATAGATAAGCAGCCACGCATTGCGAACGCATTGAATAGGCCGAAGAAGCACATTATCGCAAATATCCATCTTTGCGGAATGTTTGCACCTTAGAAGTATAACAAACAGATTTTCACTAAATTAGACGATGATCTTATAATTTTTTATAATAAAAAATATCCTAATTATTGGACGATTCTTACAACATCTTCTTACGTCAGTAAATGCTTCGCGTATCACAGACATCGTAACAAAAATAATACTTTGTTTAATGGAACGTAAATGCTTGACGGGTATGTTAAACAGTCTGATCGCTAAGATAATACTGCTCAAATGTAAAACTGTCTGGAATTCTTAAGCTCTTTATATGCCTTAAAGTAAAAAAGAGAGGGAAGCGATAAAATTAATTATCTCGTGCGCGGCGTATCACGTGTAAAGATACATTTCCTGCACAACTATTGTCTAATTTCTATAACAAAACTGAGAAATTGTGAAAAATATACTGTAAGGAAACTAATAAATAGTAATTGTGAAAAATGTACTATACAGGAAATTATAAACAATTACAAAAAAAGATAATACATATAGAATAGCTTATTAGAATCGAGATATTCTTTATTACAATTCTCGCATTTATTTACACAATAAGTAATAATTTGACTCTAAAAAGACTTTTTTCTATCCAGATATTACTTTGGTAACAGTTCGAATCAAAAGCTTTAAAAAAGTAATGATAATATTATGAAAATCTGCGGTCCATTAATTTGCATATCTTGAGGCTTTACTGATTACATCAAAAAATAAAATATTTCATTCTTTTTTTGCTAACGTCATTATTGCATACTTAATATCATCAGTACTCCAAACATTTTGAAGAATTAAACGCTTTCTTGTTCACTTTAATTTCCTGCTATAAAAAATGTGCGAAGTTATATGAAGTAATCTGCGGTATAAGGATTTATCGCGAATATCAATTTTTAATTTACTCTCTCTTATCGTAAATTTTTTCAAAGTATTACATCTAATCAAAAAGATTTGATTAGCACTCAAGCCTGGGGGTCCTTTGAATTTTAGAATATTTAAGTAGAAAATTTGTTTTAATTGTTTGGATTTGTTAATACTTCACCTTATCTTATCTGAAATTCTTACTTTTGTAAAATAAGAATATTGTATATTTACCTCGTAACACAAAGCGACTATAATCGATTTTTAATTTCATCATAGCAATTATGCATTTTATTCATTTAAAAAAGATGCGTTGTTAATTTTAATTTGTAATTTTTGCACAAATACGTTTTGCTTAAGGACTAATAGAAAATTATTTAATGGATTATTATACTTTTAACCTTAACCGATTGGCCAGTTATTCTTGACCCACAAAGATGTTCTGTTGTTAATATTGATGCTTCAGTTCAAGTTCATTTGTATTATAAAGTTCATTTATGATCGTTTCAATCATTTACTTTTGTAACATAAATTAAAAAATTTTAAATTGTAACATCTTATAAAATGTTAAGATTTTCTCTGTTGCTCTTAAATAGACAATTTATAAAGTAAAAATATTGTTTTTGGAATTTATTACGCACGCTTTTACAAAAATTCCATGTGAGATCTCATTTTGCGTATATTTCGTTAGTTCAGTTAATTGAAGAAAACATGAATAAACGGTAAATTAATGCTGAATATTGAAATTGACCTAATGTTATAAATTTTGACACTTGATTTTATAATTATCATGTCATAATGTAACATATTTTATTTATATATAAATATATTGTAAAAAAAGTTGTTTTATAGTATAGAATAGTGTAATTTTTGTTGTTCCATTGATGAAAGAGGATTATAAGGAAGATTTATCAGTTCATTGTATTGATGATATCAATGCAGCTGATAAAGCTGAATGGATATGAGTTTGGTTTAGAAGATACGTCTTCATGACTAGAATATTAAATCATATAATTTACAAGATATTTATCCCTAATTCCATTTGATTTATTTCTTTTGAGTATAAGATCATATACTTTTAGAATATATAATTATAGAATTTTTTGCAGGAACATTTTTGACGTCATTTACTTCTTAAATATTATAATATTCTAATTTATTGCGGATAATGCAGGCAGGTAATCATTGAGAACAAATTAAAATTTATTTTTGCAGTAGTAAGAATAAAAAAATTATTCATCAGTCACTATATTATATTACATACAAATTAACGGAAAGAAAAAAGTCTAATAATATTCTAAGAGCAGAATTTGGTTTTAATTTGAAATTAAAAAAAAAGCAAAAGCAAAATTATTACCACTAAACTCCACAATATATCTACGTCAAAGCAACATGAAGTTTAGCTAATTTCTACCTTATTAGCATGCTTTAGCAATAATACCTTAGAACAACGGAATAAATCGATATTTCAGCGTTCCGTAATCACGAAAGCTTCGAAGAAAGAAAGCTCCCGAAAATCCGCGATTCCGTAAAGCGTGCAAGTCCGATGAGAAACGACTCGGGGACTTAGCCGCTCAAGTCTCGTGTCTCCGGGTTGGCGAGGCTTTTATTCTTAGGCGACGCTCGGCCGAAAATAGGTTCCGCCTGTCAGTTCCGCGGCCGACACTTCGACACGCATATGTGTGCCCGGCTGCGTTCCTCCCGTCAATTTTCCACCGCTTTGGATTTTATTCGCGTATATTTGACGAACGAGGCCCGCGGAAGCCTTGACGCCCGCGAGATTTTTCCGCCGATGGCTCGGGCGGGTCGCCGCACGGAATTCTCTTCTCCGCGCGCTCCGAGTTAAATCGAGAGCGATCGCCCATTGCGGAATGTCAAAAATTTTTAGAGGAGTAGTTGTGCTTGAGTTTTAGAGGCTTTCGAGTGCGTTCGGGCGAAAATAGAATCGATAAATGGACTTTCGAGTTGTGGTTAATTTTGGAGGAATCGCCTCGCTCCGTGTGATTGCGTAAGAGTGAGGATAGCTTTTGGAGATTTCGGCGGGCCGCGGCGTGACAAGCGTTTGGCACAAAATCGAACGGAGACTGAGTAGTCATAAAAGTAGACGACCGCACCTGTTAACGGCTAAACAATGGTTAGCTCGCTCCGGTTGCCCGAGGAAGGCGAATGAACTTTGGCCGATCTTTTATTTTAAAACTTTTCGCTAAGTTCTTTTGAATTTAAAGAGTACTTTTTAATGCGATAATGGCCGATACTCATCACCAGGAAGATCATCTTGACCCGGTAAATTGTAAAATTAATTTGTTTATTTGAGCTTTTAAAACTCCGTATAACTTTGGCAATATTATTAAGATTGGAAGTTTCTGAATATTAGTACAATAAATATTTCTTAGGCTGATTTTAAAATAAATATTTGGTTGTTTCCATTTCGTTGACTGTCATAAGATTAATGGAAATTCCTAGATTGGAAAGTTTTACGTAATGATATTTGTAAACAAAATAAAAGTTATACTCTCTGATAAAAATATCTATAGAAACTTTCAAACACGAACGTTTGAAATTAAGTAAAACAAATTAATTTATTAAATCTAGCATATTTTAATTAATTTTTTTCGCAGTAATTACGCAGACTAAACATTTTACGTTAAATTTAAATTCAAATCAAAGTTTTCTAACAAGGACAAGATATTAGTAGACCATGGCTTTCATTGGCTTTTAAAGTTTGAGCTTTTATAGCGACGAAAGATGAAATACAGTGTCTGCAGTTTCTTACATTAGACCCTCAATTTCTAAATGCATTTTGTCAAAAATATACATTTAACTTTCAATAATTCACTCAAAGGTCGACTCTCAAGTCAAAATAGGACTAATAAATTTCAATTTAAAATGTACCAGAAGGCCTAATCGAATCTTATCAACAATTTATATTCTGCTTATTATTCTTGACAACTTTTACACTTTTATTCTCAATGAATGTAATATTGAAAAATATAAAGTTTTCCATTCAAGATAATTCAAGATAAAAAAAATAATTTTTTTTTTAAAACAGTAACGAAGCAAAAGTCAAATACAAGAAAATGACTAGTTCGTTTTCGAAATTTCAAAAATTTCAATGCGAAGGATATGTCAACTCGTTTAAAATACGACTCAGCATTCGCGCACGCCAACGCATACACCTGCAAGTCCAAAATAGCGTTTCATCATTCTTTCCCGGCGATTCTGTTTTCGTCTCGAAAAAAGAGCCTCCAACAGCCGGCGCTCGATCCTAATCAGCCGCGCGCGCCGCTCTCCACGCGCCCCGGTCGCTACCTTGAAAAGAGGCGTCTGGCGTTCATCGCCCGTTTGTTTACCTCCCCGTCCGAAAATCCGCGCCGACGACGGCTGCGATCCGTTGGCGAGCTCGTTAAACGCGGGAGGAAAATTAGGCAAGGCCGCGAGAACCGGAACCGCGCGGAGTCGCCGCTTGGATTATTGCGCACTCTCGTCATCGCGGCGCGGGGCTCGCCCAATTGCCGGCGGAATTTCTCGCGCGAGCCGTGCCAACGGCGACTGAATGAAACCGCTGGCTGGTTTACCGGGATCTTTCTTAAGAAAGTTTTTTTTTCCCCGAAGGGGAACCGCCAAAGGCGGCGCTTACCGGGGTGTAAAATCTTTATTCTTCCGGAGGGGAAATCCGCCTTCGGCGAGGTTTACCGGGGCTTTCTTAAGAAAGTTTTTTTCCACTTCCTCTGTTCATGAAAACTATGATTTTTCGATTCAAAAAGATTTTATTTCAATTGAAAGGAAAAACCTATATATAATAAGCGGATTAAATGCAGAGGAATATAATTTTCGTATAAGAGGACTCTTTTTCTGAGTGTGTACCTCTACAGTTTTACGCAGTATCGGTGACTCCGAGTTGACAGAACGAAAATTATATAATTATCTAAAAAAAATAATTAGTGCCTATTTTAATTTCTTGTTTACATGTTATTTTAAATGAGAAAAGTCTACTGTTCCCATCTTATTTATAAATGTGCTTCCCTATTTTTTAATTTTAATTTTTTATTTTAACGAAAAAATAAAAAACTTATATCTATCTAATATTGGATAATTAACGTAGAGAATAGCAGAAAAGATAAAATTTTAGATTATATCATCAAGATTTAGAGAAATATCAACAATATCTTACTTTGAACCAAACCACAAGTAAATATTTCTAGTTTTTTAAATGATAAATTATTCTCAACCATTCATCAGAAATACCTTATGATTAACTCTCCGTAAATTTAGCCCAGCGTTCCTAATTCTCTCTATTAATAATCAGCGTGTTTACCAAACAATACGGAAAAAGCGCTCTGATACATCGCAAAACTTCCAAAAGCGAGAATCCCTCCTTCGCGGAGCACCGCGAAGCGATAAACAAGGTGCTTCATCATCCGCGAAGAATCCTGCTACATCCCCTGTATACATTCCTGCATCTCGTTCGGCAGAAGTCTCGCGGAGCGGCGTGTTTTCGCCCGGCGATTCGTAAATTTACGCGCTCCGCGTTGACGTAGTCGTTCATTCAGGTTCGAGAGCGGCAAAAACAGGTCTAATTCCGTCCGGCCGGCCATCCGCTTCCGGCCGTTTTTGAATCTCGCGCCTTTTATGGAGCCGCGATGCTCCCGCGCTCGCTTATATATCCACCGAGCCTCCCACCTCGTTATTTTCGAGAAAAACGCACGCGACACTTTACTGACTAATCGGGTTCGCTGCATTAGCTTGACGCGCGAAGTGCGTCAGAGCCTCGGCAAAATAAAGCGCTTTCCTATTGGCAAAGCCGAGGAACTGCAGAGCGGAGCCGCTCCTACCCATTGATGACTCGGCGCGGGTGCATTTTTCGCGGGAAAACAAAAATACAGTGCAGTCCGCCGAGGCTATTTTCGGAGTCGTTCGGCTATTCTCAGCTGATAGTTTTTGACTAATTTTTCGTTTGCTATCATTCTGCTATTTCGGATTAAAGAGTGGCTTTTGGACGGACGCTTGTTTTCGAATGGACACTTGGTGTTTACTTTGAGAATAGGTGGAGGTTCATCATTTTATAGTGGAGATATTACGGGTATATTTAGCAGGATTTTGTTTGACGCCGAATGCGTAATGAAGGCTTTATTTTTATAATGAACAACAAAATTGTTTTGGAAGCAAAAATAGATGGCGAAATTAGTGGTAACTAATAATTATTCTTTGCGTCAATCGTCACATTTTACAGCTGACCTTGTCCTAATTGTTTTCATAGATCTGATTCGATACTTTTATTCACGTCAAAGCAGGATGGAAATGTTGTTAATGTTGTTTGTCAAAGTTAATGCTTGTAAGTTTCCATTTTCCGAGTTTCAAAGAAATAATATTTACTAGTTCGAGAAAGTATGCTTAAACTTTTATGCATTGTTTAAAAACTAATAAATGCAAAGCTGCATCCTTTGCTTCATTTAATTTTTATCATTTCCAAGTTTCAGAAAGTCACTTGTAGAATGCAGTTGCTTTTACTTTTAATCTAAAGAAGTTATGCAGTGTGGAATGAAAAATTAAGTTTTGAAACATCAAACTTTAAAATATTTGTGAACAAAAAAAATTTTTTTTTGAGTCGAGCATGACAGTTAAAATGTTAAAGTTGTGACCTTCAGCTTCAGAGTTTCAAAATAAAGAAGTACCTACAGAAAGATTTATTCGTAATAATTTAAAAAAAAAAAATGAAAAAACACACTAAATAATATTTCCTAACTTTTTAATAAAGTACAAAAATAAATTCCATCTCATTTTTAACAAAGATTATGTATATATACGTTTTTGAAAGTCAATCTTTATTAATGAATTACTTTTTATCTACAAATTATTTTAAAAAATTGCAAAGGTAAGAATTCTGTTTTGTCTGACAACATCCTGCCGCAACTACTTAAACGTCCAAAATCCTAACCGAAAATCAATGATACTTTTTGTATGCAGTTCAGCTTTCTTTTACACACATAATAAGAATCTTCCTCTTTGAGGAAAGACAAAAATTTGACTTCAGCTTTTCATAATCTAACGGCGTCCGTCTCCATCAGCAGGGCGAGAGAGCAGTCCTGGCCAAAAGTGGAAAAGCAAACATTTCCGAATGAATCGTCGCGTTTGGCTCCACGCTCGAGCGCGCATCTCGACTTGCCGCTTTGGTTCGGCGATGACGCTCGCGCGGGGACAAAAATTATTATCGATCGTTCGCGCGACACGTGCTAAGCTCGTAAATCAACGACTCCGCCGTTCGCCGCGAGCCTCGTAGATCTTCCGAAGCTCCCGATCACGTGACTCGCCCGTGTACGTATAGAGGCGCAGCTTTCCCGGATTCGTCCGATCGCTCTGCCAAAATATCTGCATAAGAGAGCCGGCCGCTTTCGAAACCGGATCGCGCTCGACTTTTCTCGATGGCCGAAGCTTTTCATTCATACCAGGCGGTGGGAGAGAGAGAGAGAGAGAAAGAGGCGCTCGTCCTCGGGAAGAGGCGCGACGATGTACACGCGATGTGGAATCGCTTGGGAAAGCGAGGCAGCCTTCCTGCCTTTCGCTTCGAATGACTCTCAGGCTGTTGAACTGATGTTAACATGTGTTAACGAAATCGAGCTTTTTTCCTTCTTTCTGCTGACTCTTGTTTTTCATCTTTTTAGTATTATTCTTGCTCGGTTCTTCCTTCGGTTATTTCAATATATTCAGGAGGGAATTTATTTTCAATAAATTGAAAAATTTGAAGAATCTCTGCAGTCATTTATTTAATTTATCCAAAAATTTTAAATTTAACTTATTTTGCTATGACTCATATAGGATGTTTCTTTCATTTTAAAGTGCATTGGCGTTACGTAACAATTTTCTCATTGCGTAAGTCACAAGGAAAACAAAGTTTTTGATTTGTGAACTCAATATTTATAGAAAATTTAATGCTTTCAACGTGCTTTCTAGTTTACAGGAAATATCTGAACATTTATTTAAAATGAAACGTAATTATTTATTAAAAGTATCTGTAATAAAATTATTTAAAGATGCTTTAATGCGTCTTTAAAGGTTTCAACTTGATTGATCAATTTCCGCACGAAATGGTTCATATTACCCTCAGACAAGGTTCCGAGATGATTCACCGAAAAAAGTTCAAGGTATTCAAAACATTCTTAAGTGCACTATATGTATTCTTATTCAAACAAATGATGAATGCTTGAACTTACATTAGCTCGAAATTTTTTATTCTTAATTACGATTGTGAAGTAGCTTTTGTCATTATTATAACGTAAGTGTAATTGATTCATTGTAATATTAAAAACTAACTGATGTTTCGTTTTTATATCACCATAAATTTTTTCAGAATATCCTGCATGCAGTCTATTAAAACCCAATAATATATAAATTTCGATAAAAAAATCAGTTTATTATTTAAACAAAAGCTCTGTTTGATGTCAATAATTGAAAGTGAAATCAAAACAAACAATTAGCGCAGTCGTTTTCCCTGCCCAGTGTCACAGCGAATATTCTTTGTTCCCGCGACGCAGCATTAAACCTTCAGCAAACGAAGCAGAGCGTCCGGCTCTAACCAGATTCCTCTTTAACTCACCTCCCGGTGGGAGTCTGGGTGTAGCTCGACGACGCTTATAAAAAATTCCTCACCTCGTAAACTATTTTCACTCGAGTGGGCGAATTCGCCATCGGGCGTCCGAAAGTTTGACGCTCTCGTCCAATGTCGCCGCTTGCGCCTCAGATGTTCCTCTCAGCGGCGGGGAGCTTCGCTATATTTAATGGATTCCACGCGGAGAGAGCGCCGCGCACGCTGTCAGATTATAACGCGTAAAATTAGCCGAGGAATGCGAATGCCGAAGAGTCGCCGCGCGGCGGATGCCAGTTTGTTCGATTTGTCGGCTTATACGACCTTTTGCGCGAGCTTTGTGCTTTCTTCGAGCTTTTTGGGATTCCCGCCGCGCAAATTGGTGAAAGGGAGAGAGAATGAGAAAGAGTGCAGGGCGTTGCGCTCTTTATTCCCGAATTATTTATGTACTTGGAGTGTTTTCCAAGTGGATACCGAATACAGTTTCTTGAGATTTTTCTTTCAGGGATGAAAGTCATTTGTTTTCAGAATTTAGAGACTGTGGACTTATTTATGATTTGGTGAGAAATGGTCAACAAAAGTAGAAATTTAATTTTAACAATTTTCGTAGTTATTAGTAGTCCAAGAAAGTTTTTTAATTGTAAAGTTTTCGAATTTATTAGTGCAGACCCTCGGCAAGATTTATTACATACTCATACCTATCAAATTCAAACTTTGAGGCGGTATTGAAACATGTAATGCCTTTCAAAGTGCAGTAAAATAGTGCTGCTCTCATTTCTGCAGGAATACGTAATATTTGGTTCAACTGGTTTAATATGTACCTGTTATAATCAAGACTAAATTTATTTATTCACGACTGGCTTTAATGCCAGTCTAAAATGTTTGATCCTGAAACTATGTTTTATTACCTATCTATACGCAATGCAAAGATCTATTTTCTTGAAAGCCGTAACGAATATAAAGTTTTCAAAAGCAGTAAATATCTCAAAAATATTCAACTTTTTGATAATTTGAATATCTTCAAAAATAATGGAAGGTTTCCTTTTCAAAATTTTTGAAGAATGTGATGAAAGTTTGACTAAAATCTAAAAAAACGTTTGATTTCTAAATTATAATGTTTATTAGATTATTTGCATTCTCGTAATATGCAAAGGAATCTTAATATTTCACACAATACTATCATTAACAATACTATGTTGCGACCAACAAACACAACAATTAAGTGAAAAAAAAAAAAAAAAATAGAAACTGTCGTTAACCCATGAGCTTCCATTTATTCAGCCAAGCGATTCAAACGAAAGGTGAACAATCGGCGTTTTCGAAGCAGACGGCCCAATGGTGATTAGCAAAAGTGATTCACACCGTGTAACGGCAGCCAAGACGAATGACTCGGAACGTACCTATACCTCGAGCTCCGCCGTTGATGATACAAAGCTCTCGGGCGCGAAAGCTCTCGGCCCGCCTCCGTTTTGGCAGGAATCCCTGCCCGTTGGCCGGGAAAACCGGTAAAGCGCGAAAAAGCGCGTCGGTTAAGGAGGAGTGGGAGAGCTTTTTCGGACGGCTTGGCTTGCCTGTATAAAAAGAGCCGGCCCGACTCCAGCGTCGTTTATTCGCGGCTCACACGCCAAAGCGGTACCTAGTTGCGAAAGCTCGCTCTCGACGCACCGGAAGCGAAAGAGGCAGAGAGAGAGGATCCGTTGACGGACTTCAGACTTATTCCATTTTTTAACTTTTTTTTTAAGCAAAGCTTCGTTTTTAAGTGTCTTGTGCCGGTGTTGCTACTGTAGGCAAGATGTCTTCGGTTATGTTTCATGTGAGTACTTTACTTAATGGATAACAACTGACACCCTATGTAAAATCTAACTTCAGATAAATGGGGTGTAATAAGAATTTATTAATTGCAAATACTGCATTTTTAAATGTTCAGATTATCAAAATTTAAATAAATTTACAAGAATAAGTATAATATATACTGCAGTAACATTAAAAAACTATTTGCATATATTTTAAAAATTGCATACAAAAGTAAACAAAGTATACATTTTAATTTAATTTTAAAATTTTATTATTTATCAGTGTGAAAGGGGAATTTGGTGAATAAAATATAAAATTCAAACAATTTTCATAAATTTTTTGAGCCTGCAAATTACACAAAGTAAAAAATATTTAAAGTGCATCTTTTCTACTTCGAAAGGAGAAAGCAGTAAAATTTTGACTGTTTTAATAAAAAGTTGAATGCATTATTATAAAAATATAATTGAAAATTAAGTGTTTTGAATTCATCATTAATTTGTTTAAAACAATATGATGTTAAAAGCGTAAATTTTATTAATTAAATTTTATGCATTTAATGTAATATAATTATATAATCTTAATTATTCGTCAATTTAAAATGTGTATACCTGAATGAAATGTGTATGGCTTTAAATTTAATTTTAATACTTTAAATCCCGATATTCAGCAGTTTAACTGTTTGAATTTGGCAATTCGAAAAAATAAGTAAAAACAAATTCCTGCTGAAAACCGAAGAATTACAAAAGCTCCGCGTATAAATGTCAGAGCCAAGCTCAAGTTCAAGGTATATATCTAGCGGGCTAACCATTTCCGAAAGCTCCACCTCCTCATCGGGGGGGCTTCCTTTGTCTCTCGGGAAAAATGCGCCCTCCTCGCGGAAGTATTCGAGCGACGCACGTTCGAGATCACGTGTCCCCTGAATGGATGCCACCGGGCGGCTTTGACGCCGTGCCATGAATTCGGCTTTTATGGCCAGGGCCACGGTCGAGAGCTCTGGTGGCCGTCCAACTCTTTGCCCCCTATTCATCATCGTTTTCTACGCGCGAAAACACGCTTTAATATCGGCCCCGGCCGTTTCGCAACCCGATGTGCGACGCAGCGCGGTTTTAGTGGGGGATCTTCGAGCAAGCGACACGGTACGCAACAGTACGGACGAGAGCAATTATGTAAAAGGAATTCGGAGCTCGGCTGACGATCGTTTCGTTTTTAGACGTGGGAACTCGTGATTTATCAACGACGCTAAGCGGATAGGATGCGATTGCTTTTCTTTACCGATTCTATAATTTTTTCTAACGCAGCTGCACGGATTGTACTATTATTGGTCTGAATTTTACATCGAATACTTGAAAGAAAGTTTCTTGCTTTCAAATAAAAATTTGAAGAGCTAATATGTATAAAAAAGAAAAAAGTTATAAGGCTTTAAAATAGTACAAATTCTTTAAGAATTTCAATGAAAAAGCAGATATTTGTTTATATTACTGTAATAACTTCTATGAAAACCCATCAAAAGTTAAAAAGAAGAATAAACATCTAGTCTGGGGTCTGCATTATACATATATACGTTGTACCGATCATCATTATAGCAATGTCGCAGGACCGAAAAACTTTCGGCACGTGCGATTGCAGACGAGTTGGCTGCTTTCGTGCGTGCATTGCGTGTACGCTAATAATTCGGGCGCGCATATTTAGTGAGGTACGAGCGCCGCGACGCGACGCGCCTCGAGATTAGAAGCCCCGAGTGGTCGCGCGCTTCGATCTGCCTCACGCTCGTTTAGTTCGCAGCGCGCCGCGAGACCGAGAAAGAGAGTTTCCCCCCTCGCCGGACTTATTTCTACCTTAGTTGCATTGCTTTTCGCGACGAGACGCACGAACTTGACATTTTTCTCTGACCCGATCGATCTTCGAGGCGCGGACGTCAGTGTCGCTGGTTTTTTGCGGGTTTTGATTTTAGAAAGAAGTAAAGTGGTTTAAAAGTTTTGAAAGGGGGTGAAAAGTTGGTAATGGATGGCTAAACGAAAACTGTTTTTTCATGTTTCAGGAATCGCTGGGCGACAAAGTAGCCATGTTCGATCAACATGCAAATAAACACATTAACAGCCAGAGTAAAAATCCGTTTACCTCGGGGCTGAATTTGCCTAAGCCCACCTTTTCCAAAGAGGAGTACGGAAGGTAAAAATCATTAAAATTTACATAAGAAAATAGTCTCTTGCAGTACTACAGACCCTTACATAAGGCAACCTATTTACTTTCCAAGAAACTCTTTACGTAAAAGCTCGCTAAACGTGCTTAAAAAATAAATTCCAAAAGTCTTCGTTGCTATGCAATTTCGACGCTTATATCCACTAGACTATAAAAAATAACGTTGATTAAAAAATAATTTGACCGTCCCTTTTTTTTTTTGTCGAAAACAGACCGGCAGCCGGTTCGCTATCGGACATTCGCGGTCGGAAGGCGTCCGCTCACATCCTGAAGGAAATTCTCGAGCTGTGCGACGTTATCTACCAAAACGGTACGCCCTGCCGGGACCAGCCTGACATTATTGGTATCACGTTCGGTGACCTCTTCAACATCTACGTCCACATCAACGACAAGCTCGTCGGTCTTCTGCTGCGCGCTCGCAAACAAAAGCTCGTCGACTTCGAGGGCGAGTGCCTCTTTCAGGTCAGTTTTCTTTTTTTATTTGAAACATTTATTTAAAGCAGATTTTTAGTTAAAGATAAAGTAGAGTCGCTTAAAGTTCTGGTATAAAAAAATGATCCGATTCGTGGCGAGCACAAACTGACGGTAACCTAACGTTTCAGAGAAGGGACGATAACGTGCCAGTCTTCCTCGTGAAGCCAATCGAGGAGATCAGAACCACCTACCGACAGAGGCTCGACGAGATGACCAAAGAGATCCCAAAGACGCCTTAACGACAGTTCGTCAACGCCGAGGCGAACCATCGTCCACCACTCGACTGTCAGCGCGAAAATTCTGGCGCGCGCAGCGGCCGCGCGGGTTCTTCGTTTTCTGAAAAATCCCGCCTTCGTCTTATTTGTGCGCACTTTGTAATACAATGTTTGTTTTCTTCTCAAAGCGGATCGATTGTCGTGTAAATTATAAATGTACGATCCGGGATGTCGGATGAGATTTTTTGTACCTGGGTGCACCGAAGTGCACGGTTTAATATCGCCGAGGGTGAATAAGAGAAAAATTGCAATTTTTGTTTGCAGATTCCTTTGTAAATAGTGCAGTGAATGGGGAAGAATGCGAGTGAGGTTGAAAAATGTGATATTGTTTAGCTATTAAGAATAAAGAACTTTCTACAAAAGAGTGTTTAGTTGCTTCAGACCTTCCATTGTTATTTGCAATGTTAAAAATAATTAAAATAAGTGATCATATATTGTCGAAAGAAATTAAAACGAGCACGTTCATTTGTAAACTCAAAAACAGAATGTAGTTAAGGGCAGAGGATTTTTGAGGCAGGATCGAATAAAGAATAGAATACACAGCATTTTTTTCAAGATATCGCATATAACTTATATTTTATATATACAATTACTTTACAACGCGCATGTTTAGTGACACGGTAGCTCATTTCTTCAAGAGTTTCTTTATATAATTATACGACAAAGTAGTTTTCGCAGTAGTATACATAAATGGTATCAAAATAAAAAATAAGTAATAGCTTACAAACTTAGGCTCAAAGTTTAACGCTTAAAATTCGGCGGCCCTTATTTATTCTCTTTCATTTGTAATAAAAAGAAAAATGCGCGGTTTCTTCCTCGGCGCTCCAAATTACAATTTTGTAGAATATAACGCATGTCAAAAGACACTGATATATATTTATATTTCAAAAAGCAAACGTTGATTTCAAGTTATCGAATTGCCAGTTGCATTACAATTGTTACTGTTCTACGTAACTACTACTCCTTGGCAGTGTAGAAAATTCGAGGGTTTCTCTTTTGCTTCTGTCGCTGGATATGCATTTATGTGATTGTAATACGTCGTTTCAGTAATAATTCTCTTACAGTTTCTAGTCGAGAATCGAAGGAGTGTGAGAAATAGTTTGGTCCGATGTTATAAATGGCGTCGATACATGTTTTAATGGTTTATTACTTAAACTTCTTGCACTTTTTGTGCGTAATCTGATACGAAATTTTTTTGTAAAACGCAGATTAATCCTTTTTAAAGTTTGCATTTTTTTTTTTATCGAGATAACGTTTACTATACCAGCCTTGCTGGTGTTTTAAAAAACTCAATCTTTCGATTTCTTAACAATTAGTTAACGCTTTCATAAATAACTCACGATTAATTTTAGATTATTCAAAAAGATTAGCAAAAAATCAACAGTATGAATAGTTTTTTTTCATCGATATGTCTTTTTTCTCTTAGTCACAGTAAATGATATCAACCAATCACCCAATTCATTTGGCAAAAGTTTTCGATATGTCAAATTACTTGTTTCCCGCAGTCAAGTTAATTGTAGTAGTAAATATCAAATGAAATTACTCGGTATGTAAAGTTTTACGTAAAAATGCGATTATCTCCGTAGGTTAGGTAAAGCAACGAAAAAGGTATTCGATAGTAATCAGCGACTGCCGAACTTTGTAGATTTCAATTAACCGCGCACGCATATGAAAATTGCCTTATACGATACTGTACAACGCATTGTTTATAAATATTTCTTTTTTGCCTTAAATGATAAACGTTTATTCGTCTTCCTCCCTGCTTATTATTTATGTATAATTTCTTTTCGTTCGCGCTACAATAGGCCAGCGATTACAAGTGTCTTTGCTCCTCGAAAAAACATGAAATTTTCAATTTCATTATCAATTTAGCCCACGATGCAATAATAATTATTATTCACTGCATCGAAACTTGTTTTAATGATTACATTTTTTTCAGTTCTCGCTTTTTTTAGAAGCAGAATTAGGTCGAGTATTTATATTTATATAACTTTTTTTCTTACATGTATATATAATTTTCTTACATTTATATATAATATTATTCTTTTACTTCGCATCATATGATCGGTTCGAACAGAGCGTATTATATATTTATATTAACTTAACTTACACGTATTTACATTTTCCAGGAAACATGCCATTTTTTTTTAACATTCATCTCAGTCTATGCGTGAGTTTCTTTATAATACGATCTATTTTCAGACAGAATAGTCAAACAGCGGTTAGTTTTTCTTTCTTCTACACTTATGATATTTTCTTTTGTACAAGAGGTTTCAAGTTCTCGCATATTTTTTTTTATGTAAATAGCATCAAAAGGACCAGCTAATATATATTCTTATTATAATAGATCCTACTATTGTAACAACTCTTAAGTTCCTTGAAAAATCAAAATCATACTTCCCTTTTTAAAATATTCATGACGGCATTAAAATTGTCATGATAGACGTTTGTATTGCAGGTACAAGTAGTGTTTGTAAAGTAAATAAGTGAAGAATGTTGTAAATACTAGAACTGAAAACTGCATTAGAATAATTTTTTATTCAAGTTGAAATCGTAAATAACAAATATACCATCTCATTTCAAAAGATAATATATTTTTAGAATACTGAATGTCATAACTGAAATGAATTTTCATTTCTTTTAATCATGAAAAATTGGTCATAAATGAATATTTCGGCTTGTAAATGTTTATCAAATACGTGATTTCAAACTGGAAAATTGATATCAGCTTCGGCTACAGTGAAATACTCGACAAAGACAATGTTTTGCCAAGCAACGAGTAAAAATTGAAACATCTCGTACAAGCGTTACATTATTTGTTTTCAATAGGCAGTTCTACATGGAGCATTCACGACAGACTTTATTAACGTGGAATGTGGTACATCGGTACAGTGCACGTCAAATTGTTTATTTATATAGTTATAATTCTTGTTTTCACGGATTGGCTCGATAATTATTATTACGACATTTGTTTGCTTTATTCGAAACTCTATACTGAGAACAGCTGCTTTCTTGGACACTTTGTCGAAAGTTTACAAAAAGCCTCGGCTACATAATTTGTCCTTTAAATGTATCATTTATATATTTATAAACAATCGCTTCGTTTCTTTTCGTTATACGCTTAAAATACGTACAGATTGTGTTTCTATTTACTTACATCGCCTATGGGAAATATATGCACAACGTTAAATCTCTCTACCGAAACACTCAAACGCCACACTGATTAACTTTGCGGCGCTTCTTTTTCCTTCATTCTCTCCTCAATTCAGTTTCACTTTTTTTCGTCATTCCCTTTTACTTTACGATCCTGTCCTTAGTAATCAGTCTTGGCATCGTGCGTACGACATTCTCTATAGGTGCGCCGGTGACTTGAGCATAGTGTTCTTTTTTTGTGAAATTTTCTTGCCTTTATGTTCTCAGTTTAAATTCTTAAAATTACAATCTTTCAGAGCGACGATCAACTGCAATAATTCATTCCTCCTTAACTTTGCTTTTTATACCAAGAAAATGATTCGAAACGATATTTGTTTACTGTTTTACACGTCAATAGTGTCTGTGAACAAGTGCATATTTCATTCAGTATCAGGGAGATTGGAAGTCTGTTTTTCTTTTTTTTTTTTTGCTTTTTAGAAAAGAGTTTTAGATATGTTCGTTTTACTAATATACATGGATTTTCTAACTATCAAGCGATTCCTTTATAAGTGCAAGCACGCGTAGATTTTTTTTTTTTTTTCAAGAAACAGTAACACTAACAAGAAATGTAATTCGGCTATTTCTCTGTCAATACTTATAACTTCAACATTGAAATATTTATTATTTTCTTTCTTAATAACAGTCGTGTCTGCAATTGGACAGTAAACAAATTTCGTTTTTCCATTCCTCCATATATTCATTGTCGTGAAAAAAAGATATACAGTTTTCTCAGCACGCGGACACTTACGTATACGCAATAAATTCGTAAATACACTCACGTATTCAATGTATATTTATATATATTTATAATCCACATGTTTCGCAGTTGTTTTATCTTAAAAATATATTATTGTCCTTCGATGAGAACGTAGCACTTGAACTTCACTTACACCAAGTATCGCAGCTGGTGTTCACTATTTTTATAGCGTCCTCATGTCACTTTTACAGGTAAAATAATTCTTAACATAGACGCATCTAACTTTACATGTAGTTTTTATATACTAGTTCAAAAAGATTTATTTACTTGCGTAGCTGTGAGGCATGTCTTGCTGCAAGTTTCGATTTTGAAAAAATTCTCATAAATTTGTTGTACTTTTCGCCTTTTCAAATTATATAAGATTTCTAATGCTTATTACATATTTTATATTGTGCAATGTCACAATTAGTTACATACTTTTTACAAAAATTTTTCGGTAATAAATGATGAAACTAATTGTGATCAGAACTCTCTTATAAACGTATTAAAAATTGAAAATAATATGTGATTAAAATAAATTTATCTGCATATCGTTATGCTCTTATTTTTAAATTATAAGCGAATAAAATATTTAAAATCTAACATGGCATTTCAAATAACGCTTTTAAAAAATATAATTTTTTTTTTTAATTCTTTTTAAAGAAATAAAATTTAATATAATAAAATAAATCAATATAAATGATATTACAGTAATTAAATTTTATTTTTACGATCGCAAGGATATCGCAGCTGGGGAAAACTGTTGTCATCCGTAATCGACATATTTCCATAGAACTTCACGCAACGAAGTTTAGCGTAATTACACATAATCCATTTTCCACAGCTCCGCATTGACAGAATTCTAAAAATGCACGTCTTCGCAAATCGAATCTCCCCACCGATGAAAAAAATATATGCGATCCTTGAACCAGACGATCAGATTCAGTTTATCTTACAATTGGACGCATCAAACAAAACTGCCTTCCGCGAATTCATCCTCTCTCATCAAGTCCTCGCAGCAAGACTTGCTTAAGCCACGTCGCCAGGCAAAACGAGTGAGAAACTAAAGAGGGAAACGACCCACTCGCGTATCCTTTAAAAAAAGGTCCTTCGCGCACCGCAGGGCCTCGGAGCACTATCAGACGTCGTTCTCGTGGCAGAGCTCGACCTTCCGCCTGGCGAGCTGGATCCGTCGCTTGTCGGCGACGAAGTCCTTGACGCAGGCCTTGAGTCCCCGATGTCCGGGCCTGCCGCCGACGAAGAGCTTGCCGTTCGTCGTCAGCGGGCCGCTGTCGCGCGCCAGCTTTATCGGCGGCTGCTCGTCGATCTGCAGCACCGTCTGCCGGCGGCGGCGCGTCGCTCGGATGTGGTGGAAGAAGCCGTCGTTTATGCGTTCCTGAAAATTTCGAGGATTCATTGAACGTATATAATTATTTCGCTGAATTTTGACGTTAATAATTAAACAGTCTGACGTTACGTTAAAGATTTATGAGAAATTGTATTTAAAACTTGGTCTTTTATTAAATAGAATAATAATAAGGAAAACAGTATTTTACAACGCGTTCTTTAATTTTTTGAGAAATTCTGCGAGAGAAAGAGAGAATCCAAAGCTTTCAAAGGCTTTTCCTGGTTTCAAGCGAAAAATTGAAATTAAGCTCTTATCCGAGAAAGGAGCGAGGGATTTTCGAAAAATTTATCTCTGAAAAGTTCCGTTGCGATCCGCATTACACTTACTTTACTTCTGATGGTGAAATCCTCCCTCTTGGTTCTGTAGGACAGAACGACGTAACCTTCGTGCAGCGACAGCATCAGATGCTCCAATTTGCCCCGGCCGACCCAGGCGATAACGCCTTCCGGATGAGTCGTCCTCAATCTCAATTCGAATTTATTCGTTTGCTGCTCTCTCCGCCTGTAAAATCCAGGTCGGGCCGTGAGAAAAATACGTCAAAAATTCACGGACCAAGCAGCCGGTGGAAATGGCACCGGCGCACGATAATACCACTAGACCGGCGATCGATCCGGCTCCTAGGCCAGTATTCCCGCAAAAATTTCAATCATTCCGAAGCCCAACTTTAACGAAAGTTGTCGTTATCGCGCGGGGATTAAATTTACTATCATATAATCGAGGTCGGTATTTCGAGAGTGCTTTTCTTCAAAATCGATAGAATGCACCGAACGTCCAATTTTATAAAGACGAGCAAAAGTGAAATTGTATTTGGTAGCTCGAATTTGAGCTCCCACAGTCAATATTTGCAGAAGAAAACAAACTTCTGGTCAATGTTTTGCTAAGGTTTACTGCTCTTTGATTACTTATCGTCGATTTAGCAACGAACTTTCTCGGAACTTTCCATAAAGTTGAAGGATTTATACTCCGTACGTATCGGTATTGTACATAATTTTCCGAGTATCTCGAGCGCCAACATTTACCAATACTGACCCAGAACCGGAGCTTTCAGGTACTGCGTTAGGAAAACTAATCAACTCTACTATAAGGAGGATCGATTGTGCAACTACGGAGGATGGTGGTGGGTACGAGCGATTAAAGCGAGTATCCCTTTAATGCGCTATCTAAATCTTACTTTCACGGGGTAAATAATTACCTTCGTCGTTAAGCTCTAAGGAAAATAAGATGGGAGTTTTAGGGTAATCGGAATGATTAGTGGCTTTGTTTTTCAGGTACAGACTTACTCACTATAGTCGTAATTCTCATAATCGTAGTAGACATCGTCCTCCGAGTCGTAGTCAGTGTAGGACTCGTCGACGTAATCGCCGAACGTAGTATTAGTAGCGTTAGGACTGGGAAAAGTTAGTTTCTATATCAGCGAAGTTAGTCATTTGTTATTGGCGCTGAAGTTTATTAATTTGTTATTTCAATGGCTAATTGTATATTCTTACTACGTAGTAGTAAGCTAATTCTACGTTGAAATTCTACGTTTATTCTAATGTTAATTTTGACGCTATGAATGTAACTTTAGAAAAAGTATAATACAAGTAGTTTGCAAATAGCTAAATTTTTTGGAAACGTTAGATATATGCAATTTTTATTATTTTATTTATTATTTGTAAATAAATTAACTTATCATATTAGTAGTTGTCATTTTAGTTTTCATTGTTAAGCGAAATACTTTAATATGCTTCTTTTTGCAGCCATACTAAATGCTTGTTAATAATTTCAAAGCATATATAATATAATATTTATAAGGCACATACCTTCTTCCAAATCGGTGCTTGAATTGCAAGTAGTTGTCTCCATTAAATCGAACAGCTTGTTCGGAAACTTCTCCTCCCGAGGAATCATAGCCCATGACTGCAAATTTAACAGGTTATTAAAATTATAAAAGTTAAAGTACAAATGTAAACTTTAACATTTTTTATAATTTTTGCAAAGTAAATCGTCTTGATTCTTAATACTCTTAGTAGACAGATTATCTGATGTGACATGACACTTGCTCTAAGACGAAACGTAGCGCGGAGACGGTATATTTGCAGAGAACTAGAGAAACTCGACTTACAGAATTCGCAGTTGATGCCGTCATAGCCGGTTGCACACTTGCAGAAGAAACTATTGAGCAGCGGGAAGCAAACTCCGTTGTTCCTGCACGGGTTCGAATTGCTCGGACAGGGCAAGCCGTCGTAGAGCTCGGTATTGTGCTGCGTGACGTTAACGGCGAGATTCTGGTAAGTTTTCTCGTTCACCATGAGTCGCTGGACGGCTCCGACGAGACCTTTCGTGGCTCCCGCCAAAGGGTGCACTTCGTGCCAGTGCCTGGAAAGTGTGCATGAATATTAAATTCTCGACCTTCGCGGAAAGCGAATTTTCGGCGCTTCGTTAAAATCGCTCTTCTTGCCGGAGTGCAATTTGGGAAGTTACTAAGAAAATTTCAATGAATATGTTAAATTTAAAGCGGGGGCCCTATTCCCCGTTATAAGCACAGGGTTCTACGTTTTCATCAGTATTACCTCTCGACAAAAACGGAAATTCTAATATGGCTAAATTCGAGTCTTGTCCTCCAAATATATAGCAGGTCGTTTAAACGATTCTTTACGAGTATAAATAGCTTAGCGAAATGGCTCGATCAGTGTAGAGTAATAAAGACACTTACTTAACGCCGCCAATGTAGAGTGGCATCTCGAGGTTGAGCTCAATGTGGGAGCTGCCGGAGAATCCTCTGGCAGCGGTGCCATTATCTAGCCTGAGAAGTCCTTCCCTGCCAAGTCGACTGATCCTCACGCTGTGCCAAGTGTCTAACGTCACCACGTCCGGGGACGTGATATTAGCGATGCCGCTACCAAGATTAAAGCGGAACTCGAGCTTGCCGTCCACAAGATTCAGGCTGACGAAGTCGCCCCGAAGGCCATTGTTCAATTGGCCATTGTAGAGCAACAAGCCGTCGTTGGCTCGCGTCATGAACCAGAGCTCAATCGAGAAAGTCCGCGCGACACCCTCCAGACAGGGCAGCTCGAGGTAGCCGTCGCCCGACATTTCCGGGATTAGGAATTCCGTCAGTTCCGCGTCCACTGCGTTTTACAAATAATCTTTCTTGTATTTATCAATCATTTTAATTCAGTTTTCATGAACATTTTTAAGACTGCTGACAAAATGTTATAATCGATCCACGAATCGTAATGGTTCAATAAAAAAAAAACTAATTCGGAAATCAAATTATACTTACGTATTTCGCAGTGCATCCCAGTCCTTCCAGGAGGACATTTACAAATGTAACCGCCTTCCGGCAAAATGTCGCACGTCGCGCTGTGATGACACGGCTCGCTCATGCACGGATCGAGCGAGTCCTCGCAATTCTTTCCCGTGTACTGAGGCGGACAGATGCATTGATACTCCAATCCCACGGCCTCGTATCCCTATTTCGCATCAAACGCATCGCGATTCAGTAAAACTTTGAGACCTTCCTCGAAGCTCAGTCGGTCTGCTTACCTGGCGTTCGTAGCTCTCGTCGTAATCCGAATCGTACTCGTAGTCGCATCCAGGCTCCAGGCAGAGCTTCTTATTGGGGCCATTATCGTTAATATCGGCTGACCTCGCTCGGTCGAGAGCGGTGCACTGGCTGCCCTTGCACTTAACGATGTTGAGGTCGGCGGGCTTGCCGCTGCCGCCGCCGCCGCCGCCGCCGCCGCTGCGTCTCTCCTTCCGCTTCTTGAGGCTGCGCCGCTTCGCCCGAGGACCGACCAGGCAGTTGCGACCCTCGCAGGACAGATCCTCCTCGAAGATGGGCTGACAGGTGGCCCCGTTCTGGCAGGGTAGGTTCGCGCAGCCGTTCTCCCGGCACTCCTTTATGCGGTACGTCTCGAGGATGTTCTTGTCGTAGCCCAGGTGCAGGTCGATCGGCACGTGGTTGATGCGGATTTTGCGGATGCAGCCCAGGAAGCCGTGCGTCGTGCCGATGTTGTCGAATACTCTGGGGTGGGTGGGAAACGCCGAGATTAGTACAGGAGGGAAGGGGGGTTCGGCTTTCGTACGTACTTGCTGTAATTTGTCGGGATGTTGCCGATGAAAGTGTGCTGGTACAGATCGAGGCCCTTCAGAATTCCTTCGCTTTTGCCGGCTACTTCTTCGCCGCCGTTGAATATGAGGACGCCGTCCTTGTGGTATCTTTTGGCGGCAACTCGATGGAAGGTTTTCATGGATACCCGTTCTGGTGATGTTAGAACCACCGGACCGTTGCCCAAGTTGTATCTGAATTGTAGAAAGCTAAAACGAAGAAGCGAAAAATTGCTTTTGTGTCAAACTTTTCTGTAAGATAATTTTCTAATTTTGTATTAATGCTGTAATAATTGAGTATAATAATAAATTTGCATTACAACAATTCCAAATAAATCTATATATTAATTTTTTCACATAAGATTGGTTAATTTTTAGTATTCACATTTTGAAAATGCCTGAAAAAGTACGGCGGTTCTCCCTCCCATCTTAAAATTTAAAGTAAAAGTCAAGAGAAATAAAGCAAGACCCAACTCACCCGTCTACAATGGCGAGCGATACGAAGTCCCCGGTACCGTTCTGCTCCTGCTGGTTGTACAGAATGATGCCGTTCTCCGCGTAAGTCTTGAACTCCACCTCGATGTTGAACTTGGAGTAGGCCTTGAGCTGGTTCATGCGTATGTAGCTCTTGCCGTCGAAGGAGGCGACCTCGTAGTCGCGACGGTTGATCTCCTCGTCGCAGTGGAAGCCGGTGTAGTTTTCTCGGCAGCGGCAGGTGTAAGTCGCGCGCGGCAGGTCGATGCAGGTCGCCGACATGTGGCAGGGGAACGAGAGGCAGGCTCGGAACTCTTCGGTCGGCGTTACCGGCGCGTAGTTCGCTGCAATTAAGAGGTGGACTTGCTTACCAGGTTTCGTACTGGAGAATGTCGTTTTTCTGGGTTTGATATTTTTTTCGAAAATTTAAAAAAATTTTTATCGGTCCTTTAATTTCTGATATTTACTTACGCTGCTAATAATTGTTAAGTAACTTAATTTTAGTCAAAGTACAGATAGAGTATCTAATAGTCTAAGTAGCTATAGACTTGGTAATAAGCCAGCTGACGGATAGGCTGTTAAACAGCTACACATAACATGTTTTTAGTACAGTTGGTTAAAATACAACACTATGTATAATGAATATGACTATCTAGTGGAAAATGTATGTCTAAAATTACTCTTGAGTAAATAATATCACACATTCTTTCAGTATTAAATAAATTTTCTGAAAGTATACGTGCTATGTACTAAATTTATTTGTAGCTTCTCCTATAATTATAAAATGGGATAAATCAAAATGATTTTAAACAGAGTTTGGTCTTCAATCCCACTGCCGGCTCTTACCTAAGCTGGAACACTCTTGTCTGTCGCTTGTCTCCGCAAAGCCGTCGCTGCAAATGCAGCGTCCATTTAGACAGACGCTGTTCGGTATACTGCAGTCTTTATCGTCATTGCAAAAGTCGCCTAATAGTGGTGTTACTACCCTGATTGTTGCCGGTGTCGGTCGGTAGGCTGCAGCTGATCCTGATTTAAACGAAAATGATTTGTTAAGCAAGTACGTACGATATGTTTTGCAAAATGTAAAAACTTATTAAGTAAAAACTGCAATTATCACTCGTTTTAAACGGTAATAATAATTACCATGTTTAAGATTTTTTCTATCGACTGGAGTGGGATCCTGATGACCACGATGTGTATAGTAGTATCTGGCATCAGGTTCTGGTACCATTAAATGCCTCGTTGATTTGGACAAAGGTGAAATCGCCGAGTCCGGTTGCGTGTACTGGGCAGCGGTGAACCTCTTCACAGGGAGGTCGGTATTTGTCATCGAATTGTCTGTAAAACAAATGTGAATGACTTAGGTTAGTGGCCGGATTCTAGGTCATTTAACACTTTGCAGAGTTCGAGAGGATGGCTTTTTAAATGCTGCATGTCTATATACAAATAGAATTGTAAAATTTTGTACTTCAAGGTTGAATACATATTCCTCTTATATATAAATAATTACTGGCTATTACTGGATTTATAAATTGGAAAATGACAATTTTAATTTAATAATAATTGAAAATGATATTCAGGCAATTTTGAATAGTCACTGAAAAGAAATCTTTAAGAAATTTAATTTGCAAAAGAGTATCTATTTACGTAAATTTCAGCATCAAAGACTTTAAAAGAAATCAATTTTATCAAGATCTTGAAGTGACTTTTGCCAATTGAAAGTTAAAAAAACGAAAAAAACAATCGAAAATAATGAAAGAAAACAACGGAAACAAGATCAATGAAGGAATCTTGATTAGGGATAGAAATCTACGTGATCATTCCCAACAGAGTAAGGCGCATCGATTTGCTGCCAATGAAAGGACAATCGGCACCGGGGCATGAAAGGCAAATGAAATCGTCCTCGCCATTTTCTGCCTCGAACAACGAGAAGCACCGACCGAGACGATCGACTAGAAACAAAGACGGAAGGAAATCTTGAGCAACGAATCTTAATTCACTAGTTGCGCGAGGGAGAGAAAATCGACTGTCCGCTCTGTGTACATTGATACAGTAGGACCCCTGGAAAGGTGAACTGAATGCTATTGCAATTACTGTTTGATTTCCTACCCTTGCTGTTCTACTTGTTTTATTCGGTATTTTAAAGTTATTAGCAAAAACTTTATCGCGATTTTGCAATTGTATAGAGTAAAGTAATCCAGAGATTAATGTTTATTAGAGAAAATGTTTATTATAAATTCACGTGATAAAAGAGCTTTACGAAGAAACAAATGTTTCATTTGTTAATTATCGATAATATAACAATGGACGAAGATCTTTATTTATTTGATTTCACAAAATTTGTTTTAATTACTAATTACGTATAAATAAATAAAAAATTATTCTTATTAATATAATGAAGTGAAATATTTACTAATTTTTTTTATTTATATTATGAAGATAATGAAATTGTGTCTTTCTAGAAATATTGATATTTGATTTTCTATCATAAAGATTTTGTTAAAAAATTAATGCTGATGGAGGTTTTAAATTTACGATGTTGAAACTAAACTCTAATTCTAATTTAATTTTCTAATTCAATTTGAAGACTAAAATTTAAATCTTGTAAATTAATCCCTTGATAAATTTTTTAAATAATTAAAACAAGTATTTTCTTTTTTTAAATTAATTATCGCGATGTAATTTATAAATATTGACACATTTTTAAATTGCTTACGTACTTTGTGAACAGAGTATGTTCAATATATCAAAAATTAATTTTTATTATCATAATTTTAATTTGTCAGAATAAATAATTAAAATACGTATCAATATCCATCAGCATCTTACCCAAGAAAATAGTCTCGGAAATGATTTACCGGGTATATATATATATATTTCAAACGTAATTGCAATGAAATTTCATCCACTTGTGACTTTCCCAGGCGCGCTGTTTCCTCTCTTCAGCTTCCTGTAGCGAGATATCCGAAGTATCCGGGGAACTGGCCTTTTCCGTAACCCAATTTGTGTTTAACTTCCTCGTGGGACGCGGAATAGGAGAAAGAGAGGCTGTACGACCGGGTGGAGAAAACTTTTTAAAAGATTGACTCGACTCCGGCTTTCGAAAATGCAAAGAAAATGTCGAATGCTACGGACAAAAGTGAAAAGAAGTAACGATTCGACAGCTCAAATCGGAAATAAAACCCGAATAAAAAAGCCGGAAGATAGATAAAGGAGGCAAACTGTGATTAATGCATTTGGATGGAGTGCTACTTTGAAAGTTTGCTAAATTCAATTGGAGCTTCGTCTCTGCTATTAAGAAATTTCGTTCGGGCATAAATAAAAATAATTTGCTCAACTCTTTGATCGGTTGGGAACCTAAGTTTGGATTGCTTTTACCGTTGGCCATTTTCGCAGATTGATCTTTTCGAAACAGCAGCCTGTTCGTTCAAGATTTAAATTAAATTAAATCGCTTTGATGAGAATTGATTACTCGGAAACGAGTTTAAATAAACTTCAATTACTTTAATGTAGTATCATTATATAAATTAAAAAAAATTATTGAATTAATAGTTGGATTATTTTTTTAACAGATAAAAGAAAATAATAGTACAGAGGAGAAATTGTTTGACAAACAATTTTTACTTTTATATATGAAAATACTGGATCTTTCTGAAAGTTAAAATAGATATTTTACTTACTTTTAAAATGTCTGTTAAACAATTTTTCCTTAAAAGTAAATGTTAAACCAATATTAGTAGTAATGGATTTAGAGGAAAGATTAGTTACCAGTAAGCCAGTAATTATAATTCGTACAAATGTAAGTACTTTATTTCTTTACATATTATACATCTCAATTTTCATCGAGAAACCTTGGACTAAAACACTAGAAATACTTTATACGATACGAATTAATTTACATGTAACCACAAACTACAGTCCCTTCGTGTTTTCAGATGAGAGAATTGATTGCACAAAATTTAATCTTACCACTGATTGTCAAATAATTGAATATTAATACGTACAAGTAAAAAATCTGAACACAAAAGCAGTGTGGACAAGATTTAAAAACGCCGCTGAATACAAATCCAAGTAATGAAGCTTAATTTCGTTTTGGACAAACGTGCACAAGACAGGAAAGAATTTGTTCAGAAATCAATTCTCCCTCCGGAAACATGAGACCCAGACCACGAACCACCGAGCAGACTACGAAAGCCCAAGAGATAAGCCTGAAAAGCACGCTGCAAAAGCCGGCCTCTCGAGCCTCAATATTCGAGGGTGTTGGGCCTGCCGGCCTGCTCCTCGATCCTCCGGCTTTCCGGGTGGGACTGACCTCGGCAGTGGCCGAAAGCCTGAGCCACGACGTCCGCCTGGTAGCGGCAGGCGTAGAGCCTGAGCTCGCACTCGTTGTCGTAGGTCTGGCCGTCGCTGCCGCAGACCGAGACCATCGCCGAGGTGCCGTTCTTCGGACAGTCCGCCGGGCAGACGCAGTGGGGCCCGTGACCGCCGCCTATCAGGCCCACGCCCGCCGTGCTCCCCGACTCGACGCACTGACCCCCGGAGTAGCATTCCAGCTCGTTGCAGCTGTTCGGGATCGGCAGCACTGCGCCCACTAAGGATTTTTGCGGTTAGCCACCAGATTTATTAGTTTATTTAGTGTCGGCTGAGTGTTGTTAATGTTTGAGGGGGGGGGGGGCGTCTCGTTGGATGCAAATTTATGAAAGATTCGTTTCTAACCGAGGGATCATTTTTGGTTGATGCGGTTTATCGCATGTTTACATTAGATAGAATTTTGCACCTAAAAACGTGTTCTGCGTTGTCGATTATTCGATATATTCTTTGCATGCTTTTCTTATTATTTTTAATTTAATCATTTTCAAGAGACAGATAATTACATTTTTTTATACATTATGAACAGTTTGACATAGAAAAACTAATTGCTCTGTCTTCTCAATCTCTTTTCTATAAAAGTCAACTTGTCTCGTTTATTGTGACAGAAATGACAGAAATTCTGTTTTAGTTAAAATTTTTCCGTCGACTTGAATCTTCCGCAAATTTAATTCAACCAGACGTACTGAGTTCCTGGAAAAACTAAATACAGAAATATTATATAAAAGTAAAATTGAATTAAAAAGCAGTACCTGGCTGACATCCTTTAGGAGTCAAGACTTTGTTATGATCGGTGCAGATTGTGCACTTTTTTCCTTGAACGTCGGGCTTGCAAATGCAATTGCCCGTCATCTGCTCGCAATCCTCGCGAGTCGAGCCGAACAGCGAGCAGCCGCAAGCTAAAAGATTCATTACAAACAGATTTAATCCTCGCTTTTACGAATATAAATGACCTAACAATAAAACACTATACACCGCGAACATTCCCTTTTAATTTTTCATTACTTCAGTGACTTTACGAGCCATTTAAGTTTCGAAACGTTAAAATTTTACACCGGCCATTGAAATGAGCCGTAACTCTGAAAATCCCCGCGAACAGCCGTAAAAATTAACGATAATCCCCGGGCTCTTAATGATTAAGCGAGCTAATGCAGCGCCTTACGAATGCAGCCCTTGTGTCCCTTATCGATTTTGGATAGTCCCCAGTATCCGGTGATGCATCTGTCGCACTTGACCCCGGCGACGCCGGGCCGGCACTCGCACTGGCCGGTCTCGGGGTCGCAGGTGTCCGAGAGGCTGCCCAGTCGGTTGCAGTTGCAGAGGTTGGGACAGCCGGCGCCGTCCGGGCCCAGGGCCGTCGTCTTCCCGTCCAGGCAGCAGCCGTGGTACGTGTCCTCGCAGCGGAGCGCCTTCATGCCTGGGGGGGCAGAGCGGGACGGACGGTTTTTAGTAGAGGCGAATGGCCTGGATTTTCGTATTGATTTTTTACTGGGGGAGCTTAGTTTTTTTGCGTGTGCATGGGAAACGGGAAAGCCCTTTGTATTTATTGCGTAGAAACGTTGATTGGAAGTTTAGTGGTCCATTGTTGAAATGATAATGGATTTATTTAGAGTTTCATTCCAAGAATTTTAGTTGGTTACAATTAAATTTCATTAAATTCTAGCAAGAGCTAGATTTTTCTTGCTCGTTTTAATTATTTAAATGTTCATACAAATGCGAAAATCATTTTAGCCTGTTTCGGATATTCGAGTTTCATAATTCATCGAATATACTTTCACGGATTAAAGTTAAAGGTAGAGTTAAATCTTAGCTCTTTTGATAATATATTTTATTAAAAAATTACTGTGTGAATGTATTATTAATTCAATTTAATTTTTCATGAGTAATTTTAAGGCGGTCTTATTCACTGTACATCTTGTAAACCACTAAACTCTCGCAACTACGTAGAAAACGCCACTAAAACGGCTTCCAAAAAAAAAAAAAAAAAAAAAGTACAAAGTCCTCGCTTACAACGTAGCCACAGTTGATACTCACCTTTTTTACAGCAGCGCGCGAATCTGGGCGTCTGGTGGCAGTAAGCGTGGTTGGGGCAGTCGCGGCGGTCCGGTCCGCTGCCGCAGTCGTACTCCTTGCCCTCGTCGTCGACGAGGGGCTGCTCGCCGTTACAAGGCTTCACCTCCATACCTAGTTGCAAAGAGAGCGAGAGAGCGCGTTACGAAAATGTTTGAAGAGAGAGAGAGAGAGAGAGAGAGAGAGAGCCGCGGCGACGTTGAATTTTACGCGAGGCGCACGTGCAAAATGTTAAAGCGCCCCCGCCGATTATCATTGCGCGGCCTGCGACGCTGCTTACACAGCCTTATTAAATACACAATATGAGCACACGGCTGGACTCGTAATTTTATGGCCGGGAAAACTGATGAATAACAATGCGCGAGTGTATACCCCCGTGCGGCTTTCGAATAAATTTAGTTCGGAGTCGATGTTTGATTTTGACAAATATGTCCTTGTTTGCGCTTAGCTAATGAAAAACAATGGCTGCGAGTTTCGTTTTATTGTTGCTGGACTTTTACGCTCGCTATGTTTCGAGATAGTATTGAAGATGCGATCGTTAGCGATAAAGATGAATTTAGTTTCTATTTTTATTATTATTATTTTTTTTTTTTTTGATAAATTTGAAACTCTAAATGTTTGGTGAAACTTTAATGAAAAATCTTGAAAGTATTTTTATGTAAATATGTCAAGATTAAAAATAGTGTCCTTAGCTCTCATTATAATGGTAATTACGTTTGTCATTTACGTAATTGCATGCACTTGAGTAAGAAATTCTTGTATAAACTTGTTTCAATTTAAAGGAGAAGTATCATAAGACAGTTACACAAATGAGTCTAATGGACAAGTTATAATGTCACAAATAACAAATTCTATGTACTATTACATAATTACGTCTTTATGGAATGAATCTGAGTAAAATATTTATCAAAAAGTAAAAATTGTTCTAATTTATTATTTTCTTTAAAATCTAAACTTTAGTTTTTAACGTTTAATTAGCTTTTAAATTCTTGCAGGTAATTAAATTATCAATTATCAAATCAAATTAAATTAAATTAACATTTACTTATAGATAACGAATTAAAACCTATAATGTAATTAAATTTTTCAACATATCGATACTTCACCCTGTTCCAGCAAAAAATCTCAAACGAAAAAGCTCGCAATTCCCGGAAGCAAAGAAAGCTCTGAAGCGGGCGGAAGATTAGTAGAGCAAGAAAGGCACCTTGGCAGAGGTCGAGGGGTCTGAGTCTGAGTTCCTTTTGCCGCTGGCAGGCCTGCATGAGCATGTGGCAGTTGCTGGGATAGAGGACCAAGTCGCTGCCGCAGACCGGCTGCATGTTCTCCGGCGCGATGGAGGCGCAGTCGAACTTGCAGCTGCAGCGCGGAAACTTGTCCGGGCCCAGCTCGCAGGTGGCGTTGAAGTCGCAGTGGATGTCCCGGCAGGCCTCGAGATCCGGCAGACTCGTCACCTCGCCCGACGTCACCAGCCGCGTTATCGCGGGCGTCGACATGGTCGCTGCTCACGGGGATCGCGGTTAGTTCGTGTGCTTATTAATCGTTCTCGTGTCGTTATAGTATATTACGCACCTAGGGAGGTAAAGTGTTGGTAAGCTCATAGCGAGCCGAAGGCGAGGGTGTCAAACACGTGCTATGGGCTTGTCATTTTACCTCCCGTGGAGCGTATATTATTTTTTTGCCTAGCGAGGACGAAAATACAACGTTCCTGATTCGGCGCCGGGAGGGAAAGTAGTACTTTCGACCCGCTAGGCAAAAAAAGCCTTTCGTTCCTTGTTTTTGCAATTATTTCCTCTTTAAGGTTATTTACAGAATGTAAGAGTTAAAGGTTTCAATCTTTCGTCAAGTGGGACCGAAGAAGCATTAGTGAGGCTGAATAGTTAAGACGTCAGCAAGCACGAGCAAGTTAAGTGTGTTGTTGGCTTAGCTTCAATAATTCCTGGATACTTACTGAGCGCGGCGACTGGGAATCCTTCTCCGCACTCGCCGTAGAAGTTGACGTGGAGCGGCGGCAGCTTCGGGTCGCGCTCGCATGAGGCCTTTTGCAGCTCGCACTCCGAGGCGTACGTGTTGATGTCGCTTCCGCATACGTACTCCCCGGTCGGCTCTGGGCAGCGCTCCGGACACACGCAGAGCCCGGCCTCGCAGCGCGCGCCGTTCTCGCACTGCACGCTCATGCACAGTTCTGGACGGGGGAGGAGGGAAATTCGTTCGGATTAGCGAAAAGAGTTGGTGGCTGATTGAATTTACGTTGCGAGATTTAATTTGCGAATTCGGTCCGATGTTTCAGAGGCATTTTGTTGCGTTTATTTTATATGAAGATATTCGAGTTTAAGGGGTGGAGTTACATTTTAGTCAGCCGGTTCTTTGTTCAAGGGTTCGTGTTTAATTTTAATTAAATTCAATAAATAATGTAAATGTAATTCAACTTGTAATTGTAATTTAAGTCAATAAGTTACAAATATATGTATCTCAAATTTTGAGGAAGTTAAAAAAGTGCAAAAAGATATGTTGTGTAGCGTCTAACCTCTTATAGCCGTAAAGTTCGGAAAGTAAAAAAGTATAAAGTATAAGGTACTCACCGCAATCTCCTTTATAACTGACTACGATGAGAGTTTGAAAGGTGCAGGAGGCTTTCTTCAATTCGCATTCATTGCTATAGGTCATCCCGTTGGATCCGCAAACTACGCCCGAACTTCCGGACTCCTATATCCATTACCAAATGAAATTTGTATAAGTACATTTACATTAACTATGCAGTGGTATTGTAAGTAATGAAGTTGAGTTTCGCGACAGTTTAAGATGATGTAAAGTCGGTTGGAATTAATCTACGTAGTACGTAATAAATAAGGGAATTTATTATGCATCTTGCTTTTCGTAATAATGTTTAATGCTTTTCCTTTGCGCAATTCAGTTCAACTTCAGGTTAAATAATCTGCAACTTATAAATATTGTAAATAAATTAAAACCAAGTCGTTGAATGCTTTTTACTTAAAAGACGTCACCGAAAATAAATGTTTCTACGGTAAACGTATTTCCCCAAAGTAAACGAACGCAGCGGAAATCGGTTCAGGATTACAGCGTCTTCAGAGTCGCATCATCGGCAGGAAGGAACGAGCGAAAAGTGTTTAGCGCCCGCGGGCAATAGCAAATCGTGCAACGACTACTTGTTGCTGCCGTTACACAGAAGTGGATTCGATCGGCCGGCAAAAAGGTCCAGCAGAAAGCAAAAAGCTGAACTTAATTAGTCATCTCTCTGCTGCTGGTTTTACTCCTGTAGTCGAATTAACGTTACTCCGGCTTTTATGGCTCTATGTTTTGCCCGCATGATGCGGTTCCGTGCAACTCGTTCGTTTCAGCTCGCTTCGTTCTGCTCGAGATGGAATTGTTGCCGAGCTTCAAAATTGTCGCGGGATTTTTGAGAATTTTTTTCGAGATAGTTTTTCTCGTCAAAGTCGTTTTCGCACGTACAGACAATTGTTGAACGAGTTCGAGATTTTCGTTCCGTCGAATTGCTAGAATGTCGTTATTGCAGCAACAACGGAAACTGGAAACCCCCTCATTTGGAGGAAGAGCAGAGCGCCATGGGGGAAACCAAATACGCAGATATTTTCGCAGATTCGCCTCGCATGCCCCGGCACGTAGCGGCCTCGAGAAAACGGCGTGTACGCTTATTTCGGCTGGAAATCTAATTGGAATTTGAGGTCGCCCGCGGAGATTCTCGCTCATCTACGTTCGTATTGTTCTATTAAATTAAGCTTAATGAAGTTATTAATTGGTCCGCGGGCGCAAGCCTCGGGTCCGTTTTACGAACGAGCCGCGTCCGCGTTATACGCAAGCTAACTTTGCGATGTTTTCGCTGCTTTACATTAGGCTTTCGCGAAATTTGACGCTTTTGGATTAAGTTTGAAAGTTACGGCTGCAATGGGAACTTGGCTCGGGATGGAAAATTAAAGAAAGCAGCGGAATGACGATTTTGAAATTCGTTTTTTTCTGAAAATTATGAAAAAAATTAGTTTAAAAGTATCAACTTTACAAAGTTGAGAATCCGCATTATCCCTCATCTACGACTAACGTCCTAAGTTTTGTTCAAAACCAACCCCATTGATCCTTTTTCCACTCCCCCAAAGCCGCAGTTCCAGTAAAAAACTTAATTAACAATAAACAACGGCAGCATTCGAGACCGAGGCTTTTCGAGGGTTCAAGCCCAGATTTTCTCGGGAGGGGGGCAAGATTCTCGGGGCCAACTGTTTGCACAGATTTCGTATATATACGAATAGGCGAGAGGAGGACTCTTGACAATTTTTTCCGGCGACTAACGGCTATTTGCAGAGCATCGATCATCGGCCGGCCCTGATTTCTCCGGTTTTAAAGCTTCTTATAGGTCTGTTTGCTTTGAATTATGGCTGGCGTGCGTCACTTTGAAAGAACGTTACGGTGAATTATTTGCTCCAGCTTTTTTAAATTATGGCGGTTGCTTGAACAAATGCCGACGCTAAATTCATTGGCTTTTACTATTGGCGTACTTTGATTAAACAAGCGAAGTCGAGATAGCTCATAGACAGTAAAGGTGAAAAAGAGGAGGCAGACACATCACGCTTAAAAGAGTTCGTTCGCGCGAGAGAAACGGAAAAGCCCATAAAATTTCATTCGCATTCGATGCGTCCGTCGACTCGTCTCTAATTGAAGTCGCGTACGAGAAAAACGACGGGGACGAGCTCAAAAGATATTTTTCCGGAGGTTCAAGCAGCGAAAAAACGAATCGAAATAATAGTCATCCGTAACCATTCGTTTCAGTCAATTTGCGTCGAGTTTATGGCCGACTGATATGCGACGACGGCCTCTCTTCCCGGCTGAGCCAGAAAATATCCGCCAGACGAGAACGAAGTGGATATTATTGGTACGGGCAACTGTTCTTTTCCTCTCGCGCATATCTGTTTCATTTCGCGTTCTACCCTTCACGGGAAACCTATGGAAAGTAATAGTAACTTTTTAGGAATTATTGAGACGAAGACTACAGCGAACAGAAACTTTGAATAAATTACTCATGATTATAATTAAAAAAAGGATATTAAGAAACTTTTTTCCGCAAAAGCAGAAATACGCATGGATTATATGAAAGTAATCAAAAGTACCTTTTGCTTCAGTGATATATACACCGAAAGAAAAGCACGTACTATTTAATGGATAAAGCCGACCAATTTTCTTCTCGTAGAATTGCGCAGTAACCTCTATTTTTCGCTTTCTTTGAAACGAGCCATGTATTCGTTTACGCTTTTGCTGCGGTCCTGCTTACAAATTTCACGTGTTCTCTTTTACGATCTCAACTTTCGCTTTTTCCCTATCAGCGACTATTTTCATTTACAAAAACATCACGTATCTCGCCACAGAATTTTTATCAGTAAAGGAAGAGCATTTTTTTTCACAATCCCAACTCCTCAGGCCTTTGACAGAAATTGGAAGAACCTCGTTAGAGTCCCTCGAAAAAAATAAAAAAAAACATGACTTTTTTATGCGCAAAGGAAGCTAATTATGCGCGTGAAAACGGAAATGAAGCGCGCCATTCAGTTTTTTTCTTCGTCTTTTGCAAAGGATCACCTGCCACGAGTCTGTGCAAAAAAAGATGGGATGCAAAGAGTCGTTGATTCCATCGGAAAAGTGTACGTATTGAATTTTAAGCCATCGTGACAGTGGGTGTCTTTGAACGAGCCATTTAAATTCAACGAGATTCACAAGTTATTGTCAGATTGAAGTGCGGCTTTTCGAAACTTCATGGACTGCAACATTGAAGAGAGTCAATTTAGATCTCCGACGTAATTTCAAATCCTCGTTGGTTTTGTTCCTAATAACTATAGATTGGTCTTTGATTAAAATATTATAATCGAGTAATCTACGTGAAATGAAAAAACAAACGAATTATTAATTTTATTCAGCATATCCTTTATGCAGATTCGACGAAACGGAAATCCGAAATCCTTCAGCAGCTACTAGCCGATACTATCTGAATCCAATAATAGCTAATGGAATTTTCTATGGACCAACGTAATCGTCACTCAGATATATTAATACCAATACCAATAATTAATTAACTAATGATCAATGAGCCTTTGATGCATGGATGAATTAATGCTTTGGCTCATTCTGTACGATACGTATAATCCATGTTATATTCTGTATTCTGATTTATTATAATTTTACGTTTACAAAGCAGTTCATGAAGCACAGCTAAAGAGAGTCCATAAAATAAGTAATTGATTATATCGCCTATTTTGGTGACATTGTACATATATTTTTTTCGTCGACTCCATCTACACTTTGCTTTATTTATACTACGTAGATTAATTATATCTTATCTTGCAAACAATAGATACAAACAATAATTTCTCAGAATTAGCACTCTCAGAGATTAAACTTCTGAGAGTAAAAAGAGAGCAATCGTTGACAATACTCACCGCCTCGTCGCAATTGTCCGGGCAGACACACTTGGCCTCTGTGTTGCCTTCGCTCTCGCACTTGCCGTAATGATCGCATTGCTTCTTTTCGCAGCCACCTGCAGACAGAGACAAACAGAGGGATAAACAAAGTTTAGCTTGCAATTAGTCGAGCAAACAGTTCACGAATCGGTCTCCTTTCTCTCGCTGTTTCAACCTTCATCCCCCGATACGTAATTACTGGAAGATTTAAACTGGAAACCCGACTCTATAGACTTTCAAGCTATGATATTGTGTTTGTGCTTTTCATTCTCGACTCTTTAGCGCTCTGCTCATTTTGATCACCGCCGCTGCTCCGATATTTTCATCGATAATACAGGCGATGTTTCTTCCAAAGAAGACGCAGCCGACTTTTGGGGGTATTGCATTAGCGAAAACAAATGTTTAAATTCTTTCGGCCCGAGGAAAAGTAGCTCAAACCGAGAGCATGCTTGGTAAAAGTTCAAATAAAGCGTTAGAATTGGCTCGACAACGCGTAAAGCCACTTTTACAATAAAAGCAGATTATCCGGAAAGAGCAGATTTTCAAAATGAAGTAAAAGCATTTATCGATATTCACAACGAAAGTTCATCGAAGCACTGAAGCGTGCTCCGCCCCCGCAGGGCAAGAACATCACTCGGATGCTCTCTCGATCGAAAATTCACTCTCCGCGCTCGAATAATCAATTATTTTTCGAAAATTCTCCCCCTCCCCTCCCTCCTCTCTCTCTCTCTCTCTCTCTCGCGCGCGCGTCGTTATTATTAATCCCTCCCGGCGTGTGTGCACGCCTGCAAAATGCAAACAGAGGTACACGAGGGCGCAGATGCGCCGGGGATTACGAGTAATCTTCCGAGAGTTCATTGGAATATACCCGTCCTCGAAATCACGCTCGCCCTAGAAAACATAGTCTCCGCGAACGAACGCATTGTGTATACGCGGAGAGGGAAGTGAGATAGTTGTCCGACACGCCCGCGCGGTTTGTCCAAAGTAATGAGAGAAAAATCATTATTTTCTGGCGGTCGTGGTAGCTGTTTTAGTGTCAAAGATGGATTTTGGGTAGGGAATCAAGAAGTATTGATCAATGCTTAAAAGTTATTTTAAAAATAAGTTTATCCGTCGATTGATTCAGAAATGATCAGTTTTTGACGAATAATGACTCTGCCCCAAGTAACCCCAAGGAATAAACAAATGAATTTCAATAAAATAATTTAACGACACATCACCGGTAGCTCCCATCGATAAAAAAAAAGGCGGAAACACTCGAGGCGCAAGTCCGCCTCGCAGTTTTTTCTTTTCACCCTCGATAAATTACCGCGCTCGAATCCTCGGGGTGTCGGTAGTCGGATCTCTTGCGCCCGAGCGCCCTTCGGAATCGAATGCGTATGCAAGGATGCACCGCCCGGAGGAGGAGAGAATGCGGGCACGGCGGTCGGCATGCATATGCAGTGAGTAACAACTTATGAGTTGCATATAGCCAAGAGTTCTATCTCTCTATCTCTCTCTCTCCCTCTCTCTCTCTCCGCATAGCTGTGCCCGCGATATGTATGAGGCCGCGTTTTAATCTAACGGAGCATTCGTCAGATTCCGCGACCGTATATATACCGAAATGTTTCGCGTTTTCACGGAGCAGACCGAGACGAGAGATTCGATTATTTCGACTCTTTTGCCCCGAAGCTTTTGCGCTCGAACGTTTTATTTAGTGCCTTTATTGCAAATTAGCTTGGGTTTGGAAAGCCGAACTTTTCAACGTTTGTACGTGCGTTTATTCTCGCGGGGAAAATATTCCAAGCTGGTGAAGCATTTTCAATAACGTTCAATTCTTAGTTTAAAATGAGCGTTTATTTAGTTATACATTGTTTATTCAATGCCTTCGCAGCGAAAACAGTCATAATTAACCAGACTTTGATAAGATGATCAGCGCGCGAGACGAGCCTACAAGCAGTCTATACATCTCGCCGTAATCAAGCAAGAAGTCTCGGCGCGACAAAAAGCAGTAGGTGCCCGCGAGGCTTGGGATGCTCGAGCTTACTGTCGGGGATCAGAGTGAGGCGCACGGCGACGCTTGGTTTACGTTTGGGGAACTGCATCAGGTACGCGCATCAAGGGAAAATGTAGGCGTTGTACGAGAGGTAAGAACAACGAGCTCCTGCGTCGTTAGGCGGATCTCCGATGCTTAAGAACCCCCGTCACGTCGACGCTCCGCCGGAGAGATTTTGCGCGGGCCGGATTATATGCAGCCGCCTCTCTCCCTCTCTCTCTCTCTCTCTCTCTCTCTCTCGTATGAGCTGCTATTTCAACCAGCTGCAGATATACGCCGAATTCGTGGATTGCTTTTAGTCGGGCTTTTTCTAAGGCCGCAGCTCTCTGGAGAATGGATTCGGTGAGGTTAGGCACTGCTGAGCAGGAGTTATTGTTAGAGGTTAGACTTGGCTGATATTTACTGCTATTTTCGAGAGAGTTTCTTTGAATTGTGAAAGTTTTTAGTCTAAGGGCCACTTGGGAGATGCGTCCTCGTTTTTACTATTATGATTAGGGTGTCGAGATCCTCCAAATAACTGATTTTCAACTGTGCATTTTTTAGCTTACTGAAATTTTGAATTACTGTCATAACGTGTTTTGAAAGACTTTTTAACGAAAAGTTTTAATTCACTCAAAAATTTCGCTCTGCAAGACGTCCGAGAAGGTTATAAAAAAGCTTTTTTGTTTTCTAGCTCTATGCAGCAGGTTTTTGTTTTTCATATTGTTGTCAGTTATGTTGAACCTCTTCAAATTCACAAAAAAAGTGTACTTATTATAGAGATAAAAAGACGCACATTACCGGGCGCTTTTCAGTCCTTTAGCTAATTCAGTAATAAAATCAAAAGAAAACGCTTTTAACCGCTTGCACGTAATTGGCAGTCCGTTCGAAACAAGCCGAAACAACCTCGCGACTTCTGGGCATATGTTCATTCATTTTCAACGCAAATCCACGCATTTACACGAATGCAAATTACAACGACCGAGACGGGGTGGAGGAGAGGAGGGGAGTAGACCTCGAAATAGTTGTGGCGAGAGCTGTGTCGCGACGGCTGGCTCAAAACTTGTAATTTGCATGCGCGCCGCGAGAAAGATGGCCCAAGCACTGGACAGTCAGGTACTTGTTTCAAGTTTTCGCAAGGAGATTATAGAGACTTTGTTTCGAGGCATTTTTCAATCTTATTTTGATTCTCAAATGACGTATTTGTGGAGGCTATGAATTTATTTTAAGTAAATTAGAGGTTAGAATATCAGAAGGTACGTCTATCATAGTGCACTTCTCTTGTTTGCACTGATAAAGTGCATTGATATTAATACAATTATGTAAATATTTAACATGTACTAATTGGCTTACATTATGCTTATTGAAACAGATTTTTGGTGATTATACAGCATGATCGCCATATTCAATGTCTGCATATTTGTTTACGCATTACCGTCGATTAATAGTAATTGATATTTCTGTAATATTAATTAGCTCCAAAATGTATTACAATGGATTTAATATTTTTGCAATAAATTTATTTTAATCAAAAGTTTGTAAAATTATCGACTGTGGCATATTAATGATACATTTTTTTTAGATAATCTTTTTAAATAAATTTTTATCCACGCCTATTTTTTAATATAAGTTTGAAACGCATAAGCCTTTAGAATGATTAAAAAAATGTAATTTAAAAATGCAATAATCCAAATTTAGCGAACTCTGCAACGCCTTGCAAGATTAATTCTATTCCTATCGCGACTTAAATCATCTCGAGAATCCCATTCGCTCCTCCGCACTGACAAGCTCGACAAACAGCAAACGCAAGAACGCCCTTCTAGGAAATAAGCGCGTGCACGCAGTTAGACACTCACTGCACTGCTGGTGGTAGAGTACGCTTAACTGTCGGTGATGCTGGCAAGCCTCGAGTCGCAGCATGCACTCGTTATCGTAGGTGGTGCCATCGCTGCCGCAGACCGGCTGGAATTCGGCTGAACAACTCGGGCACTCGCAATTCGCGGAGCCTCCTGACTCCACGCATACCGAGCCCCATTGACAGATCTAGAAAGGCCAGGTGAATGCGTTCGTTTTTTTCGGGAGATGCCGATACCCCTAAGAAGGATCTCTTTGTCTCGCGGACTTTCAATGGACGAATTTAAGCGAAAACGAATAAAGATTCTGTATTTCTATTTCAGGTAAATAATTCGATCTGTTGAATCGTCCAGCTAATTAAATAGCTTCCAATGAGAGGTAAGAAAAGCTGTACTTGTTCAAATGCTGGGTTCATCGTCCCAAAAAACAACTAATTTGAAATACAATAGTTCCTTTTAACATTGTTAAATTACGATTGTTAATGCAAAGGATGAGACGCAGAAGCCGAGTTTGAGATCCTTCTTAATTTTATTTCACGAATAATTACTATAATAAGGAACGTTTCATTTACAGCATAAAGTGACTTCAATGCATTTACCGCCATTTCTCAGAAGACGGCCAACGGCGTTTCAATTCGTTGTTAACACCACTAAGGAGCGCCTGCTGCCCCCTTAAAAAAATTATTTAGGAAGCTCGCGAAACATCTCGAGCGCGCCTCTCGCGCACTACTTTAATTTTCAACTGCGGCCCCGCCGAGCGAGACGCGACGGAGTCGCGACGCAAGGAGAAACTAAACATTCAGACAAACGGGTCAAGACTCCGAGCCCCGGAAGAACTGGGCCATCGAGCAAAGTCGAGCCTCCCACTGCAAACGAAATAAAGCGCGAAAAAGAGGAACTAAATAGGATACCCGCCGTCCGATCGGAAAGAGGAAACTCTCGGTGCAACTCGATATAAAGCGGTAATTAGTGCGTAGCGTTCGAAGAAAGATGATATCTCGGGCCCTATTATACGCGACTCTGCGCAATGCTGTAATGACGCTGTTGAATTATCATTAGGCGAGCCGAGGGAGGGATAAAGAATCGCGGGAATCTTGCGAGACCGATCGAATCGCCTCGCTGCACGCGCTTTTTTTTCTCCTTTTTATCCGAGGAAATCCCCGTTTCCCGTCGGCTGCTCGGGTGTCTCGTCCAATTAGCGGCGATTGCTCCTCGGCCGAGCGAAGCTCATAATGGATATAACGGAAAAAAGCGAATTCCGAATGTCGGGCGTCCTCGCCGCGAGATTCCTGGGAATTAAAAGTTGCCGGGACAAAGATTTACGAGATAATTGAGATGATCTCTGAGGTCTTCTCGTCTTTACGGAGCGGCGGTTATTATACTTTTTCTATTTGCTCCTTACGGAGCTTTTCGCTTTATTTCGCGATTAATAGAACTTGACTTTTATATTTAATATTAGAAAGAAGCGAAAAAAAAATCTCGTGCACCGACTTGTAATTATGAATCCTTACATTTTCGCGTAATTACATCGTCTAAAGGAAACCGAAACTAGTTTAACGTATTGTCATTTACAATCGGCTTGCTATTTCAAAAGCAGTTCTTAATGGAATTAGCGCAGAGTTACTGTTCCTCCAGAGCCCTTGCAAGTACTTGGCTTTGAGGAATGATCGTAAATGCATTGATTCAAAGAGTAGCCTGCGACAGCCCTTTGACGAAAACGTCTCGCTCGTTCTCCCGGGGCCTCCTCGACTATCTAGTCGACTGTGATTGAGCTCCCTTGGATAGTCGATCGATTTTCAAAGGTGTCGGCAAGTCCTGGGGGCCTACTTAGCACTTGAGTGACTGGACTCGCTCGAGTTTACCGATTCGAAAACATGGCTTCGCCCCATTAAAACATTATTTTTGTTATTTTTTTCAGATTCTAAAGCACGACGAAAGCTCCAGCCACGAAAGCGCTTCTCTCGCAACTTTGGGGGGATGGATGCAAACCTTCTCGGCGCAGGGACCCTTGGTGCCGCAGATGCCCATGTAGGCGAGCTCGATGTCGCTCCTGCTGAGGCAGGCGTGCCTCCTGAGCTCGCAGACGGAGTTGTAGGTCTGTCCGCCTCTCGCGCAGACCGGCTTCATCACCGGCTCGCACTCCGGGCCGCATTCGCACTTGGCGATGCCGAACCGATCGATCGCGCACTGCTCCTGCCGGCTGCACCTCGTCCCGTTGCACGGGTTCTGCCCTGTATTTTCGCCCAACAAGGTCAACAATTTTTTCCTACCTAAATCTATTGCATAGTCAGACTGAACTCTGAGCGTCAGTTTTTTTTTAATTTTTTTTTTCTTTTTATTTTTAAGCAGGAGTCAGGAGGCAGTGGAATGACTTATAAAATACTTACTTGAAATAAATATATAAAATTCATGGAGGTACCGAGTGAACTGAATAAAGGCTCTTTTGTGAGTAAAGAGTACCGCCAATTAGGTACATCGTTAGAATTGCGTAAGCGTATTTTAAAAGGCAATGCTCTTACTGCATTAGTACGTAACATGTATACACGGCATTTATACATGAAAGGCGAATATCGGTTAATAAAACTACAAACAAGCAATCATTAGCTGCGAAGAGCAGGCCGTTAAACCATACTCCGACCCTTTTAAAGCAGTCCAATTACTACCCGCAGAAAGTCGATTGCAATTCAATCGGCCGCGAAGTAAGCTCGGGGCTGCGTGAAAAGCGTCAAAGCGCGTTATTAGGAGCTCGCGGCGCGGGGCTTATCGAAATCCAATAGCGGAGGGGGGGTTAAATTAGGACTCACCGGAGTTGCAGGCCCCGTCGTAGATCTTGCGCAGAGTCAGCCGGGAGCGGCAGGCCTGCTGGCGCAGGACGCACTCGTTCGAGTAGGTCTTGCCGTCGCTGCCGCATACCGCCGCGAATTCGGGCCCGCAGTTCTCGTTGCAGCGACAGGCCGGCTGCCTGTTCGCGTCCAGCTGGCAGACCTCGGGCTCCGTGCACTGCACGCCTGCGCACGGATCTGAAATCGAGTCAAAATCGTTCCACCTCGGTTAGTTTCGTCGGAAACTCTCAATATATCAATGATAGAATTACCGCGAAATGTATTATTAGTATATATAATCTGGTTTTTACAGACGATTTTAAGAGGACACGCGTATACGTGTAAACCTTACAATTGTCGTTCAGTTTTTAATCACAGTTTGAGGAAGATTGTTTTATTAAAAGAATTTGCTGAAATTGTGTTAAACCGTAAAAATATGTTTGAAGGAAATTTTAACCGGGAATTCTCTTTTGAAACCGTTCACTAAACTTATTAGCATTTTTATCAAAGGAAAATATTGATTTATTTGAAAATAAAATAGTGCTGCCTCAATTGAATATCTACAAATGGATGCTAAATTTATTTTAAAAAATGAATAAAAAATGTTTTTCAAATTCCATTCATTCTTTAATCCGTTCTGCTTTTATATAGATTCGCTTAAACCTGATCAACTCTTTGAATCCGCGGATTCCTTTCAGGGTGTTTTTGGGGCTAAATTGGGCTTTCATGTTGTACTATTGTAAAATTTGTAACGGAAGCGAAGTAAAATCTCTATATTTTTGCAAAAAGCTAATTCTTTTGACAAAGATTGTCATTATGAAATATTATACTCTATATTTTTACCCCGTTATATATGCTTAACAATATAATTGAAACTTTTTAATTATTCGAGGTTTTAATATCATCGAAAGATAACAGATTCCCCGTCAACTGCACAAAATTAACGTCCAATAAACAGTTTTTAATAAGCGTAAAATTTTTTCGGCTAATAAATTAGTGCTTAATTGTTATTTGATGCTCCCTTCTAATATTGCTCTTTTCTCTCCTGAAAGCTCGAGTTTAACTGTCGCCTTAATTGGCGAACGTACACGAGGCTACGAGTATAAGAAACGATCTTGCGACATTAACGACGCTCAATGTCGACTTGAGGGAGGAAGAGAGAGAGAGAGAGAGCGAATCTCATTATCCATTTTCTCCGCGTTGACATCTTCTGGGCGCAATTATCTTTCTTTGGCTGATTCGGAACGCCGACTTTACGACGACAAGATTGCGAGGACGAGAAATTACGCGAAACGCGCGACAGTGATTAATAACTGCGGTTTACGGTGCAATGAGACAAACCTTTATCTATGTAGTTGTAATCAATATCTTGGAAGAATTATTCTCAGGAAATGGGAAAGTTTTCAGCAAATCGCGAAATTGTCTTGGCTGAGATTATTTCACTCTAAAGTTTATTAATTTAGTTTTAATTAGGATTCTAAGGAAACTTCAATTTGCAAGTAATTAGAAGTACTATAGTTAACTCGATACGCGAGCAATGAAATTGCGAAAAAAAACGAAGTCAATTAAAATTCCTTTTTAAATAACTGTATAATTATCTTTTTTTATATACTTGTACTATATAAGAATAACTCTGACTACCTTTAACTTCAAAACTAACTCATTTTTACTCTGTAAACATAATCCTTAATCTCTCCCTGCAGACAAGGCAATATAATTGTCTGCATCAATTATGAGGTAGTAACCGGAGTCGGGAGCCCCGGTGGCATTAATTTTTTGCAAGCCAACATCAATTTCGCCGGATCATATGCCTTGGTAGCCGAAAATTACCGAGTCGAAAAGATATCAGCAATTAACGCTCCCCCGCCTAAAATTCACGAAATCAAGTTACGACTCTGCGGCCGGCGGCCGATCCGGGGGCCATAAACCAGCCCCAGCCCCGCGTCGCTCGAACAAAAAAAAGTGGCGGAAGGCGCCGTAAAATCCAGGCCTCCGCACAAAGGGGCCCTCCCTCATCGCAGAAAATGGCCGAGGGAGGCGCGCGCGTTATTAGGCAAAGTTATATCGGACGCGAGGTTTCTACTCGCGCGAACGGAATCCGCCGCCGCCCGCCGCCGCCCGCCGCCGCCGAGATTAATCTTCGGCCGGGTGGAAGGAAGGAAGTTCGGATTCCGCTTCCCGTGTCCGCGGCGCGGCACGCTCGGCTGACTGCGGAGGCGAGGAGCTTAAGTTACAGGCCAGTAGAGCGGCTAAACTCCTTCGCGGCAAATCTGCTCGTTCGCTCTCTGCACTGGCCGTCCGCGTGACCGCCACTGGAGGAGTTCTCCTGCGAGCGGCTCGCGAGACTAATGGAATTTCGAGCATTCGCCCAGCCGCCTCGCGTTTCGCCTCTGCCGGCGTTCTTATGAGTTATGCCTCGGGCCTTTTTTCAATTCCGGCTTGTTTCATTTTGGAGGATGACTTTTTTTCGCCCCCCCCCCTTCTCCCCGACGTGATACATGGCTTTCGAATTCATTCTGGCCAGGGATAATCACCAGGCTCAAGCTTTTTATCAATGTTTTGGGGAATTTTACGGTTCGGATTTCGACCTATTTTCAACGAACAATGTAGCAATTGTATAGGATTAAGAGCCATAATCCTGCCATAACTGAAATTTACTACTATAAATCTGCGACATCATCGAGACTATTTTTCTCCTTTTACGCTTTTCAGGTTTTATTAATGTAGTTCTATATTGCATTAATGATATTCCTAAAATCCGGTTAAACGCCACCACATCATGTGACCCGACACATAGGCATAAGCCTAAGGATCAAGCTACATCGATTTTCAGGCGAAAACTCGCAAGGATATAAAGGGGACGTCGAACGAAGTTAGTCCCTTCTCAACTTTCAATTTGCGCGGCGGCTACGGAAGAGAGTTGCGGCCGACTTAAGGCAGCTTTTTTCCCTTACCCCCTGGTTACATAATGCCTTGGGCGCGAGCGATAAAAGTGCGTTTAACATTCTTGCGTTAGCGCCGGGAGGCAATTGTTTTTCTTTTTAGCCCGGCACCCCCTCGAACCTTTTCCGCTCGGCATTCTTCCCTCCCTTTTTTTTTCAGCCACTTCGGAGTCTCGATCGCGAGCTTTTTGTCCTCGAGTGCTTTCTCAGTTGTTTTGCTTTCATGTTAATTCTGCTTTCGTTCGCGCATATTCATTGTCCTTAATACGACCGGGCCCCTTTTCGGGCTTATTTTCAAATAAAATACGCAGTAATGGGGATAGATAGCTTTGAGAATTTCAGGAGAATTGAAAGAAAATTTTGTTACGCGAGAATGAGGTGATTTTGAAGGGAGAGTTTCGTAACACTTTACAGGGTAATGAATTTACTTTGATTTTAAATAAGTCGCGCGTTTATTTTTCATTTTTCGCCTTTATGACTGTAAATAAACGGAGCGTCGCGGCCAATGAACAAGAAAAAAAAGTAGGAAGAATAAAAGGAATTCTTTCGTCCATCGAAGGAGAAGCCTCCTTTTTCTTCCCAACCCTCAAGCCACGCTAATCTTCAAAGTTGTGCCGAACTTTCGCGGTCGCCTCGAGCACTAGACGTCGGGTCTTTTTCTTTTTTTATCCTCCTCTTCTTCTCCTCAGCCATTTGTCTCTTTTCTTCCTTCTTTCCCCGTCGGTTCGACGGACGATCGGCTTCGGGTCGCGGCTCCGCGCCGCTTTGCATCTCGCGCGAATGAATAAACCGCGCCCGAGGAATGTAATGACGATGATAATCGAGGAGCGTTATGAAGCTCCGGATATAAAGGAAGGGACTCTTTTTAGAGCTCTTAAAGTTTCCTTTTACCTTTACCTTCTCGCGGCGTCGATAAGTTGGTAAAGGAGGCGGGAATCTCCCTTCCACTCTTTTAATTCTTTTTATAGAAAGTGGAAGATTAATACGCTTTTTAAAGTCGCCGCTTTTAACTTTATCCTGCCCATTAAGATAATGATTAATATCGCCTGTAATTAACGCTCATAATGATTTTATCGTAATTTTAGCTTAAAATTTGCCAAAGTATGCTCGGCCTAATAGTGAGATTATAGTAATTCTTATTCAAACAAATAATTGTATTACTTTTACGAAACGTAATAAAATTTTTCTTTATAACTTAAACTCAATACTGAGTTTGCATTTTCCGGATTCTTCTGTTCGTAGCAGTCAACAAAAACTTTGCTACCCACTGACAGATTTTCTGCGTACCAGATTCAAAGGGCTTTACGTCCAGTGTCCTATCCCTTTGAGATTTCTTTAAACATGGCAAGAAAAATAAACAATTCTGCTCATGCTTTTTTTTTCAACTGTCAGGATCTCAGAACGACGATCAGGAAATACTGGTTTGTATTCAATTTAAGTTCTTTTCGTCGACTACGTAGTTTTTTCCGGTTGTTCTTTTAAAATATTTTTTTGCGGTAAATAGTTTATTATAAAAATAAGTAAGCTTAGCTGTTTTGGCAGAAAATATCAATGAATAAAATATCACCATCGACAGAAGAGACACTCTTCGATGGTTTGGATCTTCAAAGAACGTGATGTCTTGGCCCAATTTTCCGACTACCGTCTCGGTTTAGGCATGCACGTGAGCTCGTTGGCTTACTTTGACACTGAAAGTTCGTTTGTGAATTCCCAATGATGTTTGATCCTCTTCTAAATAATTTCTTTCGGTTCCACCAACTTTCCAAGACTATTTTACTTCATCTTCCATGCGTTGAAGAATATATGTAATTTTACAACAATATTTTTATTAAGCTATGTCACCAGTTAGAAGTTGAACCTGGTTTTTCGCTACTGAAAAATTAATATAAATTACTATTTACTAATAAATTTCAAAAAATTCCTTAGACTAAAGCATAAATGAATGCAAAACATCTTAGATCAATGAAAAACTCTTGGGCGTATTCTTTCTCCGCGAAGGGGTTTCGACTTTGCGCTTTCAGGAATTTTATGTGGGTGGTCGAGAACAATGGAAGGGTAATATCTGCCGATAGTCGAATTCCTGCTGCAGCTTTAACACCGAAGGAGGAGGAAGAGAAGAAGGAAGCTCTTTATCAACCTTTCCTTCTTCACTATCTTTGACGCTTCTTTTTCTCTGTATTTTAAATGCCTTAGAACTCATGAACTAGAAAAAATGGTACAATAAAAAATCTCTTTTTGCTAAATAATTATCTCTTTGATAGTGTCACGGATGACGCGCGCGAAAGATGATAAGCGCATCCGTAGACATATGAGGACGACTCGAAGAAGAGATTAGCATAGGCATCGGTAGCTCAGTGGGAAGAGCATCCGTCGCGAAAACGGAAGGTCCCGGGTTCGATTCCTGGCCGAG